>JAGFNQ010010615.1:365884-550433 GCA_024364735.1 Boesenbergia rotunda
TCATCTTTTATAAATTTAAATTTTGAGTTTATTTAAACCAATGTTTAGTTCATTTTAGTTAATGATACACGCCAAGAAGGTATTATTCTAGCATTTAATTAATTAATAATTCAATAAACACCATGCAAAATATCACCAAACATTTTGAAAATGAATTAATAGATCAATAAATTTGATCCATTTACGAGCGAAAGAGATTAGCCCGGCCCAATTAATATTTCCGGAGTCGCCGTACACAGATAAAGGAGCGTGCGGTCGAAACGAATATCGCTGGCGAGGAGAGCGCGCGAGAGAGATGGGGACGAGAGGCGAGGCGATCCTGCCGACCGGCGCGATGCTGCTGTTCTCCGCCTTGATCCTAATCGAATGGTCCCAATCCGCCGCAGCGCTGTGGCTGAGCCTTCCGCCGCATGAGATGAAATGCGTGTCGGAGGAGATCCACGCCGGCGTCGTCGCCTTGGCGGACTATGCCATCGCCCACGAGGGCGATCCACAGATGGCGCCCTCCGTCACCGTCAAGGTTCTTCCCCCTTTTGATCATGCCCCCTTATTTGTGGAAAATCGTTGATTGCCACGCCTCTAAACTCATAGCCAATTTGTTCGTCGTTCAATCTTATCCTTCACTCTGGCTTGCTGGCATTGTCTGAAATATCCGTGCGATCATGTTGTTTTTAGGGTATTAGCTTGATGGAACACGAATAGGATTTGCTTTGTACGATCAACAGGTTGAGATCTTAGATTGTCTTACATTTAGGTTTCTCACAGTTTTATGACACATATAGAAGCTAATGAGTGCGTGATTATGGATCTCATTATCTACGTCATTCCCAAAAATATGGTCAAGATTCATTTTAGGTAATCATGGGAAAGTTTAAGCTGTTAGGAAATGCCAAGTATATATTGCTACTTAACAATTAATACCATGACTGATTGTTTAGGAAATAAACACTTGATTTTTATGTCCATTTTCTTAATTGGACAGAGTGTTGGTGTTGAAATGTTGTGATTTGGAGGTTGAAATTTCTTTCTTATATGATAAGAATCACACACATTGTTCTTTCTTAATCAGAAAAATAAGAGGCTCAATTTAATAACACTTCCTGACATGAAACTGGCGAGAGTGAATTACAAGTTTGAGATCAAGCTTTGGTTCTCGGATGTCTCAGAAACAGATGTTTCTAACTTGCTCTTACTAGTTGTTATGTTATTCATTTGTCTTGTTTTCCTACATTTCGAATAGCTATGTTTGATAGTTATCCATTTGTAACTATTTTTTACTTTTGATTCATTGGCTACTGATTCGTAAATTGAATATGGTATTCAATGGTGGAACTTCCCTACAAGTTCTATTAGTGGCATTACCATGTAATTCTTATAATTCAGCCTTCAGTTACTCATGGAAAGACTTGTTTACAGTTGCTCATTGGACAAGTCTTCACAGATTAATAGAAACTGAACCCTTTTTTTTTTTTTTACACGCATCGCAGTTGCAAATGTCGTGGACTTCAGCATTCCATATGAACATTTGAAACCTCATTTATTTGCAAATCAGATAATCATTGATATCATTTTTTTTTTATTTCATTCCAGGTAACTTCACCGAACGGAGATATAATTCATCACAAGGAAAATGTTACAGCAGGTCACTTTGGGTTCACTGCCGATGACCCGGGCAACTATCCAGCATGTTTCTGGCTTGTTCCTCATCACAGTGGCAGAACTGGAGCAAGCTTTAACATCAACTGGAAAATCGGCATTGCTGCAAAAGACTGGGAAAACATTGCTAAGATAGAAAAAATTGAGGTATATATGAATTAACTAACAAATTGCTACTATGTAATGTCCGGGAGAAACACTTCATTTTGAATCATTCCACTTATTTTCCCAGGGTGTTGAGCTTGAGCTGAGGAAGCTAGAGGAAGCTGTAGAGGTGATTCATGAAAATCTGTTGTATCTCAGAAAGAGGTAAACTCTGCGCTTGGAACTTATGAATTCTCTCTATTGTTGTATACAATTAAAATCATGATTTTTTCTTTAAAAAAAAAATTCTTTCAGAGAAGCAAACATGAGGGATCTGAGTGAGAAAACAAATAGTCGAGTTGCAACGTTCAGTATTTTGTCCCTTGGCGTTTGTATAGTTGCTTCTACATTGCAATTGTGGCATCTGAAAGGTTTCTTTCTCAAAAAGAAGCTCATCTAATTATTTCTTTAAACTTGATTCCATGTAAAAAATTTTTTTTATTTTTTTTCAGTATTGTTAATTTTCTTTTAATATTTGTTTTGTCTATAATTATGACCTTGAAATATGTAACCATTATGGTTAGGGGTGGAAAAAATATCGAAAATTTTGATATACTGCATGTATCGGATTGAAATATTTCGTACTATACCGATTTAATGATATACAGAAAACTTTGGTATGGTATAATAGTGTATTAAATTTTTTGATATCGATATAATATTTATCTTGAAATTTTTGATATTGATATCGAAATTTTACCCTAAATAGTATGAAATTTAATCATATTAAAATTTTGGTATACTAAATTTTTGATATATCAAAATATTGATATGGTATCAATATGATTTTATATATCAAGTATTTCGAATATACCATATGTTATAAATTTCAGTAAATTTCTATATACCATCACTAACTGAGGTTTTCAAGCCCAGAAAAACCGATAGTAATATTATATTGCGTATTGATTTTCTCTTTTTTTTTCTCAGAACTATTATGGAATCTGGTTCTGAGATTTGAAGTCTCTGTATTTCAGAAAATTAGTTGGATAAATTGAATGTATATATAGGTAAAATTATAATAGATTCTTTTTTGTAACACACTTACACGATGGGAATTTTATGGATCTTTGAAATCTACCTCTAGAATTAATAAATATTGAATTATTAAAAAAAAACAATGTTCTCACAGATCCCATGCAATGATAAAACATTTAAAGGGATTCATGTCAGATAGATTTTAGTCAAGAGTATTTATATAAAGAGCTATCGTAGAGATCATAAGCTTCTAGATTATGATACAGCGATAGAATAATTAATCATTATTTTAAATATTTATGATTCGATACTCAGTTATGATATATTTATAGAATTTTTTTTTAAATGAGGTGTAAATCCTGAAACGCTGTATTTTTAGACCGCCCACTGCGAACACTTCTCGATTTACCTAGCAATCAGTGGGGAACTTCCGTGAGATTGGGCCGGTCGTCCGAGGTTGAAAAAATTTCGTTAATCATTTTTTTTATAATAGAGATCATCAATTTATAATATAAAATTCAATATGAATAATATGATTGTACATGTTTGATTATTATTTGCACATCGACGATGGCCTCTAACCATTATCCCGAACCAAACTATAATCTGGGGGTACGATAAACTCATCGAGGATCACTGTAATTGAAGTGCTCTTTATTCACGTTGAGTTTCATGATATAAAGTTATGTTGTGTATTATTTTTATTATATTAATTTGTTACGTTGTGTGAATCGCTTCACAGTTTGGAGCTGTGAGAAAGTGATTTAAATGTAATTAGGGTGTAACATAGATGATGAATAGATAATATATTTAGGCTACGTTTGGTAGGGTATAATCTATCATGTAATGTAATTAAGATTATATTACAAGTTGGATTCTTTTGTTTGAATAATTTTAAAATTGTAATGTAATGTAATCTCGATTACAAAAGAGGTTGATGATTTGTAATCTGGATTACAATACAAAACCTTCGTAATCTAGATTACATTACAGCTTGTAAAGTCGTCGGCCGGGCGACGACGGTCGTCGGTCGCCGGCCGCCGTCGGTCGTCGGCGGTCGGTGGCCGGTCGGCGGCGGTCGGCGGTCGACGGCCGGTCGGCGGCGGTCGGCAGCGGCCGCCGGCCGGTCGATGGTCACCGGCCGGTCGCCGGTCGGTCAATGGTCACCGGCCGGTCGGCGGTCAGCGGTCGTCAATCTTAATTATATTACAGGATGGAGTACCCCTCACCAAACAAAGGAATCCAACTTGTAATAGTTATCAAAGATTACATAAAATTCATTTCCAAACATAACAATGTAATCAAGATTACATTACATTATATTACAAACTTGATTACATTACAGACCCGATTACATTACCCTCTACCAAACGTAGCCTTAATGTAATCAAAAATGATAAACAACGTGAAATCCAACGTGAATGATATGATACCCTAATTGTAGTGATCCTCGACGGGGTTCACCGTGCCCTCCAGATTATATTTTTGTTCGAGGCGGCGACCGGAGGCCGCCGTCGTTGTCCAAGCGACAATCGGATATGTTCACAAAAAGTAGCACGTCATTCATGTTGAGTTTCACGTTATAATTTCATATTCTCTATCATTGCTATGATGTTTATGATTTTTTTATTGAATTGGTAGGGGTTTCCGTTGCATTTTTAGTATCCTCTTTCATACAATTCTCCAATCCCTGCTTTGATGTTCGACAGAGTCGGTACCCTCGATCATATAATTTTCTTCTGTTTGAGGATAAAAGACGATTCATTCATCCTCATGTCCTCGTAAATTCGTCCCAGACAAACCTATCCATGTTTTAATGTTCGACAGAGCGACTTTTTAATCTAATTTAATTTCATCGTGCTTTTACATATATTCGTATTTATCTTCCTTCTTAGAAAAAGCGAGAAGATTTTTTTTATTTTGAATTTAAATAAATTTTTTTGGGCCGTAGTTTTGGCGAAGCTATTGTGTTGGAGCAGATTGGGCCGGCCCGAAACGGGTTCGTGAGCTATCAGCTTGACACGTTATCCCAAACTAATCCTGTTTGCTGATCAACGACGCACATCCTTGGTCATTCGCATTCATTCCCGTCCCCAACAATCGTTTCTTTCCTCTTTTTTTTTTCTCTCTCTCTCTCTCTCTCTCTCTCTCTCTCTCTATTTTTCTCGCCGTCGTCGTCTTCCTTTTCCTGCTCAATCGCTTGGCGTGGTCATGGCCTTCTTCTCCCACCACCACCTTCAACAGCCGCAGCCTCCGGCGCAGCAGCAGCAGCAGCAGCAGCTGGGAATCCCCTTCAGGTGTTTCACTTTTCCTTTCTTACTTTCATTTCTTCCTCATCGGCAATTCCAAGGATCAACCTGAAAATTTCAGGAATTTCGTGCCGATCAATGGCCAAATCTCCGCTCCTATCGATTTCAGCCCCGCTGCCTTAGCCGATCCTACCCATCACGCTGGTACTCACGTTTCCTCTTTCCGATTACTAGGGTTTCATTATGGTTCATCCAGTCTTAAAATTCCTTCCTTTTCTGGATTCTGCTTTGTCAGTCGGTCGTGTTATGGGTCTCGCCCCAGGCGCTGGGACGGTGGTGGATGGAGGATCGAACGGCTGGGAGCCCATGAGGAAGCGGATCAAGGAGCAGGATCTTCTGGAGAACTCCCAGATATCTTCCATTGATTTCCTTCATACCGGGTCGGTGTCCACGGGATTAGGCCTCTCGCTTGATGATCGGAGAATTGCGGCTTCGTCTGGGGAGTCACAACTTCTACTTCTCCCGACTTTCGACCAGGACATCAATCGCGAGATGCAAAGAATGGATGCAGAGATGGATCAGTTCATCAAGCTCGAGGTCAGTATGTTTCATTGCCTGCTTCTATGAGTTTAGTACTATTTATGGTTCCAGTGGTTCATATTCGTTTTCTCCTATATTTTCGTGGATTTTTTTGAGCAATCTAATTGACTATTTGACTGTTCACTAGAGCCTGGTTGATGGAAAAGTTTTTTTTTCTTCATATGATTCTGCACGAGCAACTTTATGTGACTTGATTGACTTAATGTTGTTCTTCAGCGCTATACTTCACTGGCTGGTCCAATTAGAATTTACGACTTATAGTTTCTATAAAATAAGAACCTTAGTTTGTGAAGTTTGCACTGAGTAACTTGAAAAACGACCCAATAATTCAAGTTGCTAATTAATTCACTGAGTTGTTGCTATCATAATTCATTGTGAAATATTTCTTTCTATTTTGTTTTTTTTTTACTTTCATTTTGGTCTGATGAAAATGCATATGGACATATAATCCTTTCAAATCCAGCACTCAGAGTAGCTTATTAAGAGGTCATGAAAAAGTTTGCCGATGAAGGAAACAAACTAAGACTGATATGCTTTTGATATTTCAATGCAAGGGAAATCCCTTTAGCTGTCTGAAGTAGGAAATCTTCTACTGTGTAATAAATATTTTGTTGGCATGCGGCAAGTACCAGATTTTACTTGATCCAGTATTTGATTGTGAATCATGGAGTAACAGGTGATATTGGTGTTGTTGCTGTGATTTACTATCTGCTAATTTCTAATTGCATTTTGGATGCTTTCAGTTACAATTTCATCTGATTCTATAGGATAAGTTAATTATCAATAGATTTGATTGGAGATACTGTCCTTGAAATAATTTTCAAAATGAATGTGTTGGCATACACCTTGACAGTTATTCCTCTCCAAAAGAAATTCAACATAAGCCAATACTCAAAAAAGAGATGATAGATCATAGGTGAAATTGTCAATCCATATTGTAATCAGCTTTCAAGCCTTCGATTCTTCTTTTGCTAGCTTGGCAAACTATAAACTCCTTGTTCATCCTTGTTTCTAGTTCACTTATTATTTTGTAATTTATAATAGTTTATCTTCACGTGTATCATTGCATCATCAACTCAACTATTTAGGATTGGTTTAATCATTATTTTCCCTCCATTGAGCTTTATGGAAGGCTATATCACTAGTTATATTCAGTTTAATAATTTTTTCATTACATCAATTAATATTTTCTTTAGCCTCCCTCTCCCCCTTGCACTCTCTTACTTGCATTCTAATAGATTCAAACTCCTCAAACAATAAAAGCTATTTGTTATCTTTGAGCATATCAAAACAATCTCAATATATTTTATCTCATTTTATTTTCTTTTGGAATTATGCTTAATCTTCTCGTATATTTATATTTTTTTATTTTGGTATTTATATTGGAATTTGCTTAATTTTTTCATATGCTTCAGTATTGTCATCTTTGTTATATAACTTGTTGTATGCGCTATTTTCTTTCAGTCCATAAGTATAGATGGTTGTACATCAACGTTTAATTTTTTCACTTAAGAAGCATCTAGTGAGATAAGACTTGGTTGTTATTGTTGTTGTAAGATTCATTAAGCCCTTTTCCATTTCGATTGTTCATTCTTTATCTTATTAACAATATCTTCATTAATATCAGTTCTTGTTGAATAATAGATTCAATTAATATTGCAGTACTTATATCTGGCAAATTGCTAAGATTTAAATTGAACAACTCAGTTCAATATAAGTGTTTTCACATTTCATATGCTCTTGATTCTGCAAAACTGCAGCGTTTAAGCAGCAACATTTGCATTCAGAGCTGTCATTTTTGAGAATCCACTTGTGTACACCTATCAAAATGTGCAGGGTGAGCGTCTGAGGAAATCAATAATGGAGAAGCTTCAGATGAAACAATTTCAAACTCTTGCTTCATTGGAGGAGAAGATCCGGAGGAAGGTAAGAGAGAAAGAATCAGAAATGGAGGGCATAAACAAGAGGAATGCAGAGCTCGAGGAACAGTTGAAGCAGTTGGCCCTGGAAGCAAACACATGGCAGCAAAGGGCAAAGTACAATGAGAGCTTGATAAATTCCCTCAAATATAATCTCGAGCAACTATACGCTCAGAGAAAAGACACAAAGGAAGGGTGTGGAGACAGCGAGGTAGATGATGCAGCCTCATGTTGCAACGGGGACATGGGTTTGCAATTGATGTCGAAGCAGAACAATGATATGGAGTCTAAGGTGTGTAAGGTGTGCGGCACGAATGACATTTGCATGCTTTTATTGCCCTGCCGGCACCTATGCCTCTGCAAAGAATGTGAAGGCAAGCTTAGTTTCTGCCCGTTGTGTCGCGCGTCTAAATTGATTGGCATGGAGATCTATATGTGATCAAGTCCTCCTGGAGATGCTACCCACCTTGTCTGCAATAGTTGTGAATATCTCCATCTCCCAAATTAAAAGGACAACGATAAATCAGACTTTTATGCTCTGTTGTTGTATCTAAATATGCTACTGTGATGTGTCTCATTAGAGGTGAACAGCGTCATTTAGTCTTTCATATCAAACTCGAGATAGAAAATTCTGATGCTTCTTCGGATGTGTTCTTTAACTGGTCATCTGATGCAGTCCAGCTAAATTGAGAATTGGTGGCCAAACCAATCGAAACATCAGAATTGAAATGAAGTCTCTACAATCTTTTATTGTTGTTCTGCATCTTTTCCTTGTGTAAACGTTGAACAGAATGATGGGTATTCCTTGGACGTCTCTTTTTTCTTCCTTTCAACGTTCTTGTGCTGTCTTTATGTTTGGCTCCTTTTCAACAAAACATCATCGAAGATCAGCTTTCCGAACTATTTGAGATTAGTTTCATAAATTTTATTACCTAAGTAAAGTTTTTTGTTAGATTACAACACAAACCGATTCAATTATTTTCATTATGTTACTTCGTTTCTCTTCCTATGAATATCTCTCACTCTATTCTACTCAATTTTTCCAATCACAACATTAAAAGGGCACTTCAAATATGTAATTCGTCAAAAGGATATTTTAAATATGTAATTCGTCGAAAGGTTATTAAAAAAAAAGATCGTCCTATTAAATATTTTATCAATAATATAGGATGTACTATCATATATTTTATCTAGATAATACTCTTGCTTCAATTCTATTATAGCAGCTAATGCAACGTATAAAAATTATATAGTTAATACAATGTGTGTAAGTTACACTGTAATAGTTACAAGATATATATAAACTTAATATAATATTATTGTAGCATTATAACAACTACTTAATACATTTTAAATTTTAAATCGTAAAATATTGAATCATAAATTTTTAATATTATTATATCAAAATATCTGACCAATTAAGTCAAAATTATTTAAAATTCATCAAAATCATTTTAAATTAATCAAAATTACTTTAAAATAATTATAACACAGTAGTTCCTATAAAGTTATAAAAACTACTAAGTAATTATTACAATAATATTATATTAAGTATTATATATTATAACAACTTTAGAACCCTTTCTACATGTATAATAATTAATTGTAGCAACTATAATAACACTAAAAGTAAAACATCTACGTATATATAATAATTAATTATAGCGGCTACAATAACATTAAGGTTATGTTTGGTAGAAGGTAATATAATCGGGTCTGTAATGTAATCAAGTTTGTAATGTAATATAATATAATCTTGATTACATTGTTATGTTTGATAATGAGTTGTATGTAATCTTTGATAACCATTACAAGTTGGATTCCTTTGTTTGGTGAGGGATAATTCATCCTGTAATGTAATCAAGATTGACGACCGACGACTGTCGCCGGCCGGCCGGTGACCATCGACCGTTTGGCGACCGCCGCCGACTGACCGGCGCCTGCGGCCCGGCGCCCACCGCTCGCCGCCTGCCGACTGTCGCCGGTCGTCGGTCGCCGGCAGTCGCCGATCGCCGGTCGTCGGCGATCGCCGGTCGCCGACGATCGCCGGTCGCCGACGATCGCCGGTCGCCGGTCGTCGACCGTCACCGGCCGCTGACGGTCGGTGACCGTCGACGGCCGGTGACCGTCGACGGCCGGTGACCGTCGACGGCCGGTGACCGCCGACGGCCGGTGACCGCCGACGGCCGGTGACCGCCGACGGCCGGTGACCGCCGACGGCCGGTGACCGCCGACGGCCGGTGACCGCCGACGGCCGGTGACCGCCGGCGGTCGCTGGGCGGTCCGACGACCGTCGCCGCCCGGCCGACAACTTTACAAGCTGTAATGTAATCCAAATTACGGTGGTTTTGTTTTGTAATCAAGATTACAAATCATCAACCTCTTTTGTAATCAAGATTACATTACATTACAATTTTAAAGTTATTCCAAACAAAGGAATCCAACATGTAATGCAATTTTGATTACATTACAGGGTGGATTACACCCTACCAAACGCAGCCTAAAAGTAAAACACCTTTTATAAATGATCAATTTAATTTTTAAATTTATCTCTATATAAATGACCGTCCGGGTGAGATGCTTAAGGTGTATTTATCAGCTTCTACCGAATATAATAACATTAAGGGACGTGCGTTTGGTTGAGGGTGTTCCTTGATAACCTTGGTTATTCATCCAAGGTTATCAATAAACACCTTGTTTGGTTTAGGTAATGAAGAATTCCTAGGTAATCAATTATACCCGCCACATCAGCAAAAGTGGTCATCTAATTCGGAATCAGAAAACCAAGAAAAAATCTGATTTTTCTCAATTCCGGGGTTAAGAATTAAGATAATTTTCTTTCCAAAATTAACCTTCATTATTTTCTATTTATGACACAAATATCCTTAACAATCAATTAAATTACACATAATACCCTAATAAAAAGTTTTTTCTGTCGACTCCACGTGACACGCCGCGACTCTTCGCCTCCCAACGGCCAGCGGCGATTCACAACCCTAGCAGAGGGGTTTATTTCTCTTGCGCGGCTTGATTTCTTCGTGTTTCCTTTAATTAAATGGCTTTTGTTTTGATCGACTTCCCTTGCAAGCCTCCGAGAAGAAACTTGCGAATCCCATGAGGGATATTAAGGTACAGAAGCTTGTTCTCAATATCTCCGTCGGCGAGAGTGGCGATCGTCTTACCAGGGCGGCGAAGGTACTTGATCTGACTTCTCTTCACTTGAGTTGGTTATAGATGCCGTGTCACGAAGATGATTTATTGTAGGTTACGTTCTGGCTGTATTTTTCCCCCTTTTGTCTTGGCTTTCTCTTGTCTTGTCCAAGTCTTTTATCACGGTTGTCAAAATTGATTTTTTTTTAATCCGTGGGGTGAAAGAGAATTGTGTTGCAAACTAAAATTATGAAGTTTCCGTCTTTTTCAGACTAACCTTGTTTGAATCTGTTTATCTATGGTGATTCTAAACAAGGACAACATGGTTAGAATCAAAGGATGAAGTCAAATAACATGAAATAGCATGTACATTGATCAGGTATTGGTATTGATATCCAAGTTTTACACTTTTCTTTGTCGTGTACACAGTTCTTCATTTTTTCATGAAATATCATGTACATTGCACTTGGTTTTGGTATGGATTAATATTTTTATTGATCTTGCTGTTGTTGACATATTATACAATAAAAATAATTAACCTCTCTCAGATGTGTTTAAATCTGTGTTCAGAGGGGCCAATCACATGAGGATTGGCAATATTATTTATTGACATAACATATAACATATGTTTCCAATTTTCCTTTTGTAGATGTGTAAGCGATGAGTTATCTAACTTAGTAGTGTATTGTTGGTCAAAATTTCATGTTTGTACTAAGGTCACTTTGATAAATGTCTTCTTATTCACATACCTGCTGTATCAATCTCATTTTCAATATCCATTTCTATGTTTGCAACTTCTAATTTCTAACAAATAATAGCTTACTAGAAAGGCTTGATTTTTTCAACACAAATTAAGTAGTTCTTTTAGCGGAAGGTGGACTCTTTCTGTTATACCTGATGTAACAGAAAGAGTCAGTTATGCTTGCCGATCTCGCCATTCCTCTACCATAGTCAGTTATGCTTGCCGAGCACACCCAGGAAAACACCTCTCGTTGTCTTTTAATGTAGCTATTCAACATATCATTGAGTAAAGTTTATTTATAAAATTCAACTGGGATCAGTATTTTTGCCTAGTGCCCTGGATTTTTGATGTATAAGTATTGTTTACTGTTGCAAGAAAGTAAAATTGAGATTGCTGGGCTAAAAGCATACCCACAGTGTGAAGCCTTGAATGAGCTAGGTGTTATTCGAGAAAGTATAGATGACAATGCTGGTTCTGCTCAGGTATCTTATATTATTTGCATCAGTTGCATGTGCCATAATTTGTCTTTTCAGCAATTATGTGCCACTATAGTTGGCCTTTTAATCTTTCTGAATGTTTACAGTTGATAGCTACGAAAGGTTTAAGGGATGCTGGAGCAATCGCAAGTGCTCGAGTTGCAGAGATTTATGGGCTTAACATACTTGATGACAACATGCAGGCAATGAGTTATTTTGCCATCGTTAGTGTGATAGATTGGTTTCTCATGACATGCAATTTTAGGCTACATCAGAGTTTAATTCTGTTAACATATACTGGCAAATATCAGTGATGGTTGACTTGGGAATATTTTTGTCCAGTGCCCTGGATTTAAATTCAATTACTCTTGTTCATGACCTTGTTCCAATATATAAATATTCGTCTTTTATTACAGTTCTAAGTTTTTTCAGATTCACATCTTACTATGCATAAGAATTTGGCAAGAGTTTTATTTGGTATATACATTATTATTTTTCATCTGTGATTAAATAAAATTAAAGTCATGTAAATGTGGTTTTGGATAAACTTTTGAAACTTTATTATTAAATTATTCTTTAATGGATCTAATTGTTTTAAATAAATGTATTTAAGAAATTATTAAATTGTATTTTTTTATAAATTATGTAGACTTTAAATGATTTTAAATAAATTTAGCATATATACATTTTAAAAATAATATATATTATATTAAAATTAATATATATTATTTTAAAGTTTAATATTCAACTTTAAAATGCTCATATATCTATTCATTCAATAATTAAAAATATATAAAATAAATAAATATAAATATTAAAGAGCTCAATAATTAAAATATATAAAATAAATAAATTTAAATACTAATCAGTTTAATTTCTTAATTTTTGTAAACAATTTATGTCCAATAACAATGCATTTTATTAATAAATAAATTTTTGTAAACAATTGAAATAGAAATAATATAGTAATTGTCATATCAAATTATATATTAAAATCTTCAACCAAACAAATTTTTATCTCATTATCAAATATTAAACCAAACAATATTAAATTATATCTTATTCTCTATAATCTTGGTTATATAATTATCTGATAATCATATATTTAAAATTATCAAAAAACATCCTCAACCAAACGCACCTTAAAAGTGAAACATAATATTATAACTTCTATTCGTTAATTGTTATATAGCGTAGCAACTTATTAATGACTACTATAATAATCTTGAAAGAAGAAGCCATTTTAATTTTTGCCCAAATAATTTCTCAATTTATCACTTTCTAATTTTACCAAAGTAGCATGGAATCAGTGTTCGACAAGCGTCAAATCGCTCTTAGGATTGCCTGTAGCAGGTCCTGTAGAACTAAACAAATGCCCTGGAAATACGATACCAAGAAACAACCACTTTTCACAAAAGAACATATTCAAAAATTGATATTTATCAAAACGTATATCATAATTTTATTTTTACCAAAGACACACTCATTTTAATAAACTTCCTCTTATACCCCTACCGCTAACTACTGTCTTTTCCTTTCTCTTTCTGTGGCAGGGATCTTCTGGTCCCAAAATCCCTGGTCCATCCCTGGTCCACACTAAAATTACGGCCGGATTGTGATTGCGATCCGGCCGCAATTTGTTCCAATCCCCTCTAGGATTCACCGTGCCCCTCAGGTTATAGTTTGGGTTCGGACGGGTGGCCGGAGGCCACCCGACGGCCTAAACCCTAAATTCGGATTTAGGATTTAGGGTTTAGGGTTTTAGATTTAGGGTTTAGGCCGTCGGGTGGCCTCCGGCCACCCGTCCGAACCCAAACTATAACCTGAGGGGCACGGTGAACCCTAGAGGGGATTGGAACAAATTGCGGCCGGATCGCAATCACGATCCGGCCGTAATTTTAGTGTGGACCAGGGATTTTGGGACCAGAGGATCCCTGCCCCTCTTTCTGAGATATCTGAATATGTTTTTTCAGACTTTTTTTTTAAAATAACATATTATGGAATCGGCTAAAAAATGTAAAGTAAAAAATCGAAAAAATATTTCAGTGAAAAAAATATTTCATCCAACGTGATTTCAAAAATATAAAAAGATGATTTTTTATATTTGATTAATATAAATTAATATATTAAATAATATTTAATAAATATATTAATATATTAAAAAAATTTGAAATCTTTGATTTCAGACAGTGCGGGCATGAAATCTTTTGATTTTAGGTCCAGCGTTGGTCTGAATTTTTTTATTTCAGACCCACGTTGGACCTGAAATCTTTTGATTCAGACCCAACGTGAACTCAATTTTTTTTAAATATATTAACATATAAAAAACCTATCAAAACACGTAATTTCATATTAAAACACAGGGTCTGAAGTCACGCTAGGAGGGCCTGAACAAAGAAGTGTTCAGGCCTAATGAGGACCTAAACATAATCATGGATAAATATATGTAAGTAAATTAAATAAAAATATCAATAATTCTAGTAAGAGTTGAGCTAGGAGATGGTATTTTTGGTGTCCAAACTTCTAATGATTATAAATTATGTTGCAATAGGAGTTTTCTAGGATAAATCAGTGGGTTTCAGTGAAAACTCACTGATGTTATTTCTGATGTGCAAACTTAATGCCAATAATTTTCAATTATGTTCTCTAACCGTATCAGTTGGCACACAAAGATATATAAATATAACTACATCTTGAACATAGTTAAAAGAAACATCTCTTTCAACATGATTTCTAAAATATAAAAAGATAATTTTTTATATTTGATTAATATAAATTAATATAATAAATAATATTTAATAAATATATTAATATATAAAAAACCTATCAAAACACGTAATTTCATATTTAACCGCAGGGCCTGAAATCACGGTAGGTGGGCATGAAGTCATCTAACTTCATGCCCAAGGGACTGAAATTCTTTTATTTTATTTTATTTTATTTTATATTTAATCATTATTTATTAAATTAATTATTTATAAGGTTCGATGACTTCAGGCCTTCCTAGAATGACTTCAGGCCTTGCATTTGAATCTGAACTCACGTGTTTTGATATTTTTTTATATATTAATATATTTTTAAAATAGAAAAAAATTTGAGTTCACGTCGGACCTGAAATCAAAAGATTTCAGGCCCACGCTGGGGCTGAAATCTATTGAATACAGGCCCAGCGTGGGCCTGAAATCTTTTGATTTTAGGCCTACGCTGCTAAAATCAAAAGATTTCAGTTTTTTTATATATTAATATATTTATTAAATATTATTTAATATATTAATTTATATTAATTAAATATGAAAAATCATCTCTTTATATTTTTGAAATCACGTTGAATGAGATATTTTTTTAACTGAAATATTTTTTCGGTTAAAAAAAATATAAAGAGATGTTCCTTTACGTTTCAGGCTTACGTAAAGTAGTCTTTCTCAGTGATTTTTATTGTGATTTCAGAAATATAAAGAGATGTTTCTTTACGTTTCAGGCCACATAAGAAAACCTATCATAACACATGATTTCAGGCCCTGTATCGTTCTGTAAAATTAATAAATATACAAAAATAATTAAGAGAGATAATAATATATACTGATCAGAAAAATTAATATATATTGATCAGCAAAATTATGTTGGCATCTATATTTCTAATGATTATAAATTATGTTGCAATATGAGTTTTTTAGGTCTATCAGTGGGTTTTGGTGAAAACCCATTGATAGACCTATAATATTTGGATTTCTCAAAACCCAGTATCAATAGTTAGAGTTGAGCTAGGAGATGGTATTTTTGGTGTCCAAATTATGTTGCAATAAGAGATTTTTAAGTCTATCAGTGGGTTTTCACCAAACCCCACTGATGGACATAGGATATTTGGATTTCTCAAAATCCAATATCAATAGTTAGAGTTGAGCTAGGAGATAATATTTTTGGTGTCTAAACTTCTAATGATTATAAATTATGTTGTAATAGGAGTTTTCTAGGATGAATTAGTGAGTTTCGGTAAAAACTCAATGATGGACCGAAAAAATATTTCAGTTAAAAAAATATCTCATCCAACGTGATTTCAAAAATATAAAGAGATGATTTTTCATATTTGATTAATATAAATTAATATATTAAATAATATATTAATATATAAAAAAAACTAAAATCTTTTGATTTCATGTCCGACGTGTACTCAAATTTTTTTCTATTTTAAAAATATATTAATATAAAAAAACCTATTAAAATACGTGATTTCAGATTCAAACGCAGGGCCTGAAGTCATCCTAGGAAGACCTGAAGTCATCAGGCCTTATAAATAATTAATTTAATAAATAATGATTAAATATAAAAAAATTAAAATAAAAGAATTTCAATGCCTTGGACCTGAAGTCATCTGACTTCAAGCCCAACGTGGGCCTGAAGTCAGATGACTTCAGGCCCTCCTACCGTGATTTCAGGCCCTGCGATTGAATATGAAATTACGTGTTTTGATAGGTTTATTATATATATATTAATATATTTATTAAATAATATTTATTATATTAATTTAGATTAATCAAATATAAAAAATTATCTCTTTATATTTTTGAAATCATGTTAAAAGAGATGTTTCTTTTAACTGTGCCCAAGATGCAGTTATATTTATACATCTTTGTGTGTCAACTGATACGGTTAGAGAACATAACTGAAAATTATTGGTACTAAATTTGCACATCAGAAATAACATCTCCTAAATAAATTCTAAATATATATATCAAATATGGAGAAATCCAAGTATTCTAGGTCCATCAGTGAGTTTTCACCGAAACCCACTGATTCATCCTAGAAAACTCCTATTGCAACATAATTTATAATCATTAGAAGTTTGGACACCAAAAATACCATCTCCTAGCTCAACTCTAACTATTGATATTGGATTTTGAGAAATCCAAATATCCTTGGTCCATCAGTGGGTTTTGGTGAAAACCCACTAATAGACCTAAAAATCTCCTATTGCAACATAATTTATAATCATTAGAAGTTTGGATACCAAAAATACCATCTCCTAGCTCAACTCTAACTATTGATATTGGATTTTGAGAAATTCAAATATCCTAGATCCATCAATGGGTTTTGGTGAAAACCCACTAATAGGCCTAAAAATCTTCTATTGCAACATAATTTATAATCATTAGAAGTTTGGACACAAAAAATACCATCTCTTAGCTTCAACTCTAACTAGAACTATTGATATTTTTATTTAATTTACTTACATATATTTATCCAAGATTATGTTTAGGCCCTCCTTAGGCCTGAATACTTCTTTATTCAAGCCCTCTTAGCGTGACTTCAGACCCTGCGTTTTAATATAAAATTACGTGTTTTGATAGGTTTTTTATATATTAATATATTTTTAAAATAAAAAAATTGAGTACACGTCGAGCCTGAATCAAAAGACTTCAGGTCCAACATGGCCTGAAATAAAAAATTTCATGCCCATGCTACTTGAAATCAAAGATTTCAAATTTTTTTAATATATTAATATATTTATTAAATATTATTTAATATATTAATTTATATTAATCAAATATAAAATATCATCTCTTTATATTTTTGAAATTACGTTTGATGAGATATTTTTTTCACTGAAATATTTTTTCGATTTTTACCTTACGTTTTTTAACCGATTGCATAATATATTATTTTAAAATAAAATCTGAAAAAATATGTTCAGACATCTCGTAATTCATTACTGACAAAGAGAAAAAAAAGACAGTAGTTAGTGGGAAAGGTATAAGAGGAAGTTTATTAAAATGAGTGTGCCCTTTAATAAAAATAAAACTATGATACATCTTTTAATAAATACTCATTCTTAAATACATCCTTTGGTAAAAAGCCGAAGAAACAAAGAAAACAGAAATACTTGTAAAAGTTCCCAATAAAAAATTGGAATAATTTTCAAACAGGATACCACTCCAATTAGATACCTACCTAGCCATGGTACTACACCTTCACAATTATGAATCAATGTCATCTAACTTGAAAGTAAAGGCAAAGCAATATTGGAAAAATGAACCCTCCTGGGGAGCTGTATCATGATTAGGCCCTCCCGAATTCGAGACTCAATTATAATATATTATTAAAAATATTTCTCCTTGATAAATAGTGAATCCGAAAATACTGATTCTTAATATGAACATCTAGATGTACTTTTTTTGATTTAATTTAGTGACCGATGAATAAAAATGATCCGAAAATATTGATTCTTAAGTTGAACATCTGGATGTACATTTTTGATTTAATTTAGTGGTCGATAAAAATTTTTTTATGAAACTAAATTGATCATTTTTCGAATTAGTCAGTTTGAAAAATTAAAAACTTAAATTATCATGACCATTCGAATTAGTCAATTTGAAAAACTGAAAACTTAAATTATCATGACCAGTCCACAGTTGGAGCAAAGAGATCAATGATACTTACAGCGGAAGTGTCCAATATATATGGATTTAAAGATCAATCAATGGTAAACGGAAAATTATCTGTATACAAACTCAACTCTCTTTTCAGTTTCTATGTCGAAAAAATTTATTTCCACTCCCTACATATAAAATTTCATATGTTTCAACTATCGATTTACCAAATTACTTTTAATGTTTTTAGATAAAAAAATCTGAAATAAAATATATTTCTCCTTAAATTCAACATCATTTAATTAAAATCTAGTATATTTTCTATCAAATTGAGTACGGCCTAATCAATTTATCCTAAGCTAATCAATTGGTATGAATTCTTAATCAATTGGTCAGGAGTAAAAAGAATTGTGCTTAATTTGATAAAAAATATATTAAATTCTAATTTAAATATGCTGAATTTAAGAAGAATTATATTTATTGTTGACCTTTTTGTACCTATAAAAAATAAAGGTGATGTTCTCTCGCGACAAATATAACTGATTGATTACCGATCAATTTCTAATCGATCGAAGCTCCCCCCTCATTCAATTGGAGTAGTGGGTAGCTTTGATCAATTCTCGATCAACTGAATTTGAAAAAAGAGTCATATTCAATGATTGGGATAGGTAGCCCAAGGTGAACACATGGCACAAAAGAGTTGCATAGCATGACGGAAGTCCCCGAGACCAGTTCGGGAGAAAGTAACTTGGGACCAGCTCGGGAAGGAGAATCCCTGAGAGAAGGTGCTCCGGGAGCCACTCGGGAAGGAGAATACTCGAGACCAGCTCGGAAGAGAGTACCCCGGGACCGACTCGGGAAGGAAAGTCTCCGAGATCGGCTCGGGAGAAGGTGCTCCGAGAGCGACTCGGGAACGAGAGTCCCCGAGACCAGCTCGGGAGAGTGGAGCCCAAAGAGTAGCCCAGGAAAGAGAAGATAGATTGAGAGAAGCCTATCATTGACCATGATAATGGTCCACTGAATATTTGCGGTGATAGTTTTGAGTGTCTCCTCCTTAGAGTAGGAACGCCAACAGGCAGTTATGGCCTGTAACGCATGATGGGTGCGTGGTGACCGTTACCAACATCACTTAGTGAACGACAGCTGTCAAACAATCATGAACCATTAAGCATTGAAATAAAGGAGGCGGTTACGGGGAAGTGGGGGCGTTCGAAGGAGGGACAACGAATATATAAGGTGCTTCGGCACCCAGGTAAAGGGACCCTTTTTTGGAGACTTTGAGATTCTTATTCTCCTCGTCTCTTTTCCATACTAGAAGAATTTCTGACTTGAACGTCGGAGAGGACTCCGCTGAAACTCCTTCCGATGTATCCTTTTAACGCTCGTATTAATCTCACAAGCGCAGGTTTCCTCCCGTCATTACCCAAGGTTATACCACAGTGACCTGTCGTCCACGTCGTTCACTTCCGAAACATTCAATTTGATAGAAAATATATTAGATTCTAATTATATGATACTGAATTTAAGAAGAATTATACCTCATTTTAGACATTTTATATCTAAAAATAATATGAGCAATTAGGTAAATCAGTATGTATTAGGAAGTTGAAGCAAATAGAATTTTACATGTAAGAAGTAAAAATGAACTTTTTCTGATATAGAGATTGAAGATAAAGTTTAAGATACAGTTGGGGATTTAATGACAATTTATAAAAGGATAAATTATGAAATTGATATAAAATGTCACTGGAATACAACTTTTCTAGGCAAGAAAATCAAAAATTTTCTAGTCGCAATATCTATATTTCTTTTCTGTCAGCTGTGACATACATGCCGTAGTGTGCATCCAGATATTGATGATAAGAATGTAATAGCGAAAAAGAGTGTTAGAATACAAACTTCCTACCTTAAGACTTAGCTCCAAAGGGAATACATCTATGTTACACCAACAATTGAAATGATAACAGTGGACTAATACTCTTTACCTAATTAACACAAGTGTCTATATTATTATTTGCTATTTATCAATTCAAACTTGTTAGACAACACTTAGCACAAACAAGTTTAGATGCATCTTAAAAATATATTAAACTCTATGCAAGTTTCAACTAACAATCACATCCCTTAAATCACTTTTAATCTAACCATTCTCTTCCTTCTTTTCTAATTATTAAAATTACATTAATTTTTTAATTCTAACTCTCATATTATCATACACCTAAAGAAATATATTAGGTAAGTTTATCAGATGCAAATATAAAAGGATAGAGACTTGAAATTGACTTGACGTAAACCTATAGCTCACAAAATTAGCACTAATAACTACATTATCATATATGTATTCTATCATATCTATATGATTGCTAGATTTTTTTTCCTACTTTAACAATCAAAGCATATAAAATTTGAAGCATTGCTAAATAATTAACAAAAATTGCAAACATGAATGCCTTCATACAATGCTCATTTGCCCCAATTTAGAGGGAGAAGAACATTACCTATATTTACCACCCCCTCAAGAAAAGTGAAACTTGCTCTGTAAGAATCTGCAAGTACTGGCTTTAGTCAAATGGATAATTATTTACGAATTAATTAAAGATCTATTTATAAATTGTAGACAGTCATGGTGCATATAAGGATCCGCAAATAAAAAAAACAACGTAACCAGTGGGGAATTTGGAAAAGAACAAGCAACAACAATCAAGGCTTAAATGGGGTCGGCAATAAGGTAGAACAGGCATGAACACAAAATTATGCTGTAATTAGGACATGAAATAATTCTTGAAGGGCAGGAGATGAATGATAAACAATAATTGCATTGGTAATTGTCAAACATTTATAACCAAAGAATTACTAGTGTCCATGAACTAATAAGAAAGATATACCTACCCTAAAATACACTTAATTTACAAAGGACCATAGTTGGCAGATGTAGATGCTCACAACTTGGTAAGAAATATGTAGGAATTGTACAGAGATTTTACCTAATTAAGCATCAACTTGCAAGCTCGAAGAATGCATATTAAAACACCTACACATATCTTTCATAGCTTCGGATTCATTTCCATACTCTTTAAACAAAAATTCTTCTTGCTTGAAATTTGATGGCACTTTCCCTTCACTGTAGCAACGGCTGCACAAGCTGAAATGAAGCTTTATCTCTGTGAATCTTGATCCTATTATTGGGTACTGGCATACAGAGCAGCTGCGCCGACCATGGCGTATTCGGTCACCAGCTTCAAGTTTAATCAATGCGTCCAAGATCCCAAAACCCCAATCCGGATCGTTGAACATCTCACTAAACTCACAGTATGACACCATTGAAGGATCTGATTCTCCATGAACCTCCAACATGTCACTGACACCATGAGAGGGGATGTAAACAGCCCGTAGAAGTTTTATATAGGTAATTGCATCACTCCTCCTGATGGTTACCCCACCTTCATTGCTAGGTCTCCATAGAAGTGAATCAAATACAGCCCTCTTCCGCTTCTCAGCAGGACCAGAGAAAAGAGGAGCAAGGATGGCAAAGAACATCCCCAAATCCAACCTCCCTGAACCAGTAGCATCAAGTACAGAGAGAACCTTCTCGTTTATTGCCTTTATAGCACCTTGGAATGTTTCGGGTTTGAGGAACTGAAGTAACCTTCGAAGAATGACTTCCAAGGCAGCTTTCCTGATTGATTTTTCAGGTTCGCCGGCACCAGAATAGGATATGGGAACATCAGTCTCATTCATCTCTTTCTTCAAGAGATCCACATCACAATGATTAAGCCTTGCAACCCTCTGGAAAGCCCTGATATCCAACGCAACAGCCAAATCCTGCCTTAGAACAGTCTTTCTCCCGGCCCTCTTGAATTTTGATGGCTCAATGACAAGGTATGCCCTTTCACTTTCTGTGCCACTCCCATTGGGCTTCTTCTTCTTCTTCTGAAGAACCTTGAGATGTGCAATCGCATCATACACCTCGACCCTTTGTGTCATTTTAAATGCTTCCTTAAGCGCGCGCTTTGCTTCGTCCGACTCCCCAGCTCCTAACAATGCTACCGCCTTGTTTAACTGTGCCCGCCAGTGGTTTGGCCGCACGCTCAAAACTCTGGTGAACATCTCTGACGCCCTTGGAAATCGACCTGCATCCATGAACAGGCCTCCGAGGTTATACAGCGCATCCACATGACCAGGCTTCAAATCAATGGCCTTCTGGAACTCCTGAGTAGCTCTCTCGTCCTCCCCCATGGCATGAAGGGCAGAACCTAGATCACAGTGCGCATCTGCATAGTCCTGCTGGAGGAAAATTGCCTCCTCCAAAGCCTTCTCGGCAGCACGGTACTCTCCTACACCGAACAGTGCACTTCCAAGAAGCTTCAGAGCCCTGAAATGGGTGGGGCAAAGTATAGCAGCTTCCCGGTAGTGCTCGCAGGCACCCAGGATCATGCCTTCTGCTTCCATGGCGATGCCGAGGTTGACATGGATCTGAGGGAGGATTTCAGCGGATTGCGTCCCCCCAGCCTCGGCAGCCTCCAAGGCCAGTAAAAATTCTTCTTTGGCATCAGCGTGGCGGCCGATGGCATAGAGGGCATTTCCAGCGCGAAAGTGGGCGCGGGCATCGGTGGGACGGAGTTCGCAGAGGCGGCGAAAGCTAATGAGAGACTCACGGAAAAGCTGATGCTCGTAGAGTCCCCGGCCGAGGACCATGTGGTTGTCAAAAGCCTCCTCCCGGGATCGAGAGGCGTCAGCACGGCCACGGAGGAGGGCTACCTCCTTTACAAATGTAAGGTAATCGCGGCTTTTATCGTCCCACGAGATCCGCCGCTCAGAGGAATCCGAAGGCCCGCTGATCTCCCGCGACCACCCAGGCTCGGAGAAAGAGTCAAAGAGGCTATTGTTGTTGGTATCGTGGCTGCCGGCGTCCCCAGTAGCGGCCCTCTGGAGTTGCTTGGAACGCAGACGCTTGACGAGGATCTCAAGGTCATCTAGTAGGGTCCACGAGGAGTCAAAGGTGATGCCATGGTTGGGGGGCGCCGCCCATGGAGGCGCAGCAGCGCGAGGCGGCGGGGCCTTGGGAGCGGAGGCGGAAGCCAGGAGACCATCATCGAAGAGGATGCCAGCGGCAGCAGGGGGAGTGGAGGAGGATGCCGAGGCCACAACGGCGTCAGAGGCTGCACCAGCCGAGTCGCTTTCTTCACCTCCCGCATCAGCCGATAGGCTCAGGCCCAGGGCGTCGAAGTCACGGTCAACGTCGCCGGCACCATCGTCATAGGTTCGGATGAGGCCAGGGAGGGTGAGGCCGACGTCCTGGGCGGCAATGAAGTCCGCGTAGGTGCGGAAGACCTCGTCAAGGATGGCGGAGATTTGGTCATCGCTGAACTTTACACGGGGATTAACAGAAACCACCAACGCCGCCATCTCCTCGCGATTCAACCCCCCGTCGCCATTAACATCGAACCGCTCGAAGATCCGCCGCACCTTCTCCGCCCGCGTTCCCCGTCCGCCGCCGCCGCCGCCGCCGCCAACCGCCGCCATCTCTCGTCACCAAAACCCCAAAATCTGAGCTGCCTTCCCACCCTCTCTCGTCCTCGCTCCCTCCTTTTTCTCGTGAAGCGAAAGAAAGCAAGAGAAGGGGCGTGGGTTGGATGGATTACTTGGAAGAGATCCACATTAGATTTAATTTAATTTAGTTTAATTCTTAATCAAATTTTTAAGTAATTTAAATCATTTTGCCAATTCTTAAGGAACTTAACCGTTTTACCAAAAAGAAAATTCTTGGACATTATATCACCCAAAACCGTTACTCGCATTCGTACCTTTTTTCTCATTGCGTCGACTCTTCGCGATGCCAGGGGGCCACGTTGTCTAAATTGACCTTTAAAAGCGGAGGAGGGAAGGATACGAATCATGAACGGCTATAATTAAAGAGTTAAGAACAAAGAGTACCTAAATTTTGACGCACAATTAAAGGTCTTGGGATTGGATCGACAGGTGGACCCCTGGACGTCAAGATGTCACAGGATGATGTGAGCTGTGTGCTTTTATTTTTCAAAATTAAAAAAAAAAAAACGTTTGTTCCGGCCATTATTATAATTTTAAAATACTCTTTGCATATTTTTAAATGAAAATTTTAATATAATGAAAATAAGAATATCCCTTTAATTTCTTTTAGCTATGTATTTTTATCAAAATGAGGTTGGCGTCGCGTACGGACCGAGGCACAACAAATCTCGTGCGGTCGGATGGAGAAGTGGGGAATTGCCAGCCTGTTGTTTTCGTCGTTTTCGCTCGGGCCATTACAGTCACGGAATGCACGCTACCTACGCTTTTGCCTGTCTGTTTTTGCCTTAACTTTAGTTTTTCCTTGCTTATCATTTTGAACTAATTTCGAGAAATATAATTAAATTTGGATTAAAATAGAAGGACATCTACCTATCATTTTGAATTAATTCACGATTTAGACTCTTATGATGTATTTTATAAAAAAAAAAATCAAATGAGTCATAAATTCTGAAGATGTTGTATTTTTAGATGAGTCATAAATCTTTAGATGTTGGACTTTTGAATTTTCTGTCATGAATATTTTTTGATTTATCCTATTATTCGTTAAAAAAATTTCATAAAATCAGACTGATCGTCCGAAATTTGACATTATTCAATTTCATTAATCATTTTATATTACTTTCATAAAAATAATAATTTTATATTAATTTGATTTATTTATTTAAATGATAATCTAATTAAAATAATATTTTAATAAAAAAAATCATTATACCTATTACATTTGGAATGACATTTTATATTACTTTCATAAAAATAATAATTTTATATTACCTTGATTTTATTTATTTAAATGATAATCTAATTGAAATAATATTTTAATAAAAAAATCATTATACCTATTACATTTGGAATGGCTAGGGCGGTAAATGAATCAAGCCGCTCGTGAATTATTCGGAGCTCGATTCGATAGAAGCTCGTTCGAGCTCATTTAATAAAACTCGTTAATATTAACGAACCAAACTCAAACTCAGTAGTATTCGACTCGTTAGCTTGTGAACAGACTCGTTAATAAGCTCGTGAGCTAGTTCATAAAATATAAAATTAATATTTAACATTAAATATATAATTTTGACACTTTTACATTTAATAAATATAAAATATCCAATAAAGCTTATTTGTATGAATAAAATCATAGATTTTAGTAAATATTTTATATTTTTTAGAATATATAATTTATTTTTTCAATAAATTGATGAATAATTTAATTAATAATTTATATTTGGTAAGTTCGTTTAGGGCTTGATTAGGCTCGAATATGCTCGCGAGCCATCATTATATTCGATAAATTAAGCTCGAGCTCGACTCGATAATAAACGAACCAAACTCAAATTCTCAGGTATTCGGCTCGGCTCGGTTCGATTACAACCCTAGGAATGACATTATCATATATGTAAAAGGTAATAGCTTCCCTAATTACGACGTATTTTATAAAAAAAATTTAAATAGGACACGAATCCTGAGATGCTAGACTTCTAGATCACAATGTTTCCCGATTTACCCTATTAATTGATGAAAAACTTCTGTGAAGCCGAATCAATCATCCTAGATTCATCTGCTATTTGGTCTATCATTTTTTTCCTAAAAACTAATAGCTATAATATTTAGAAGTTAATTGATATCTCATTAAAATAATATTCAACAACCATCTAAAAGCTAGTAGCTACACCATATAAAAATTGGGCAATTTACCAAAGGGCGTACCTAAGAATTGGAAATTATCAATTCCGTATCATAGTTTCTATTTTACCAAAGGGCGCAGGCCTTTATGTGAACTTCCTCTTATACCCCTCTTTTAACTACTGTCTTTCTCTTTCTCTTTCTCAGTAACAAATTTCGAGACGTCCGTACACATGCTTGTTCAGACTTTTATTTTAAAATAATATATTATGGAATCAACGCTAAAAATGAATGGTAAAAACTAAAAAAATATTTCAGATTTCAAACTTGATTAATATATAAACATTTTTTAATATTTCAGTCGATTCGTTAAAACTTTGATTAATATATAAATATTTTTCAAGTAAAAACGTAAGGTAAATGATTTTTTTAAATTTAATTAATATTAACTAATATATTTAATAATATTTAATAAATATATTAATATATAAAAAAATTTAAAAAAAAACGTAACTGTGGGCCTGAAATGTTTTATTTCAAGCCCACGTTGGGCCTGAAATATTTTGTTTCAGGCCCACGTTGGGCCTGAAATCTTTTGATTTCAGGTCCGATGTGGACTCAAATTTTATTTCTATTTTAAAAATATATTAATATATAAAAAAACGTATCAAAACACTTAATTTTAGATTCAAACGCTGGGCCTGAAGTCATCCCAGGAGGGTCTGAAGTCAAATAACTTCAGATCCTATAAATAATTAATTTAATAAATAATAATTAAATATAAAAAAATATTTTTAAAATTAAAAAATTTTCAGTGTCCTGGGGCTGAAGTCATCAGACTTCACACCCTCCATCAATGATATAAAAATATATATAAAAAATTTTTATAAAAAAGTTTAATATATAATTACATATTATATAGGAGTGGTTTAGGTATATCAGTGAGTTTGGGTGTCGAAACATCTAATAGGAGTGGTCTAGGAGATGAAATTTTGGGTGCCAAAACATCTAATCTTGCTGTATCACCAATGCTATAAGAGTGGTTTAGGTATATCAGTGAGTTTTGAACAAAACTCACTGATGGACCTACCATATTTGGAATTCTGAAAACGCTATATCAATAGACAGGGTTGAGCTAGGAGATGAGATTTTGGGTGCCGAAACATCTAATCTTGCTATATCACCAATGTTATAGGAGTGGTTTAGGTATATCAGTGAGTTTTGAGCAAAACTCACTGATGGACCTACCATATTTGGAATTCTGAAAACTTTATATCAGTAGACATAGTTGAGCTAGGAGATGAGATTTTGGGTGCCGAAACCTCTAATCTTGCTGTATCACCAATGCTATAGGAGTGGTTTAGGTATATCAGTGAGTTTTGCTCAAAACTCACTGATGGACCTACCTTATTTGGAATTCTGAAAACCCTATATCAGTAGACAGGGTTGAGCAAGGAGATGAGATTTTGGGTGCCGAAAACTCTAATCTTGCTGTATCACCAATGTTATAGGAGTGGTTTAGGTATATCAGTGAGTTTTGAGCAAAACTCACTGATATACCTAAACCACTCCTATAACATTGGTGATACAGCAAGATTAGAGTTTTCGGCACCCAAAATCTCATCTCCTTGCTCAACCCTGTCTACTGATATAGGGTTTTCAGAATTCCAAATAAGGTAGGTCCATCAGTGAGTTTTGAGCAAAACTCACTGATATACCTAAACCACTCCTATAGCATTGGTGATACAGCAAGATTAGAGGTTTCGGCACCCAAAATCTCATCTCCTAGCTCAACCCTGTCTACAGATATAGAGTTTCAGAATTCTAAATATGGTAGGTCCATTAGTGAGTTTTGCTCAAAACTCACTGATATACCTAAACCACTCCTATAGCATTGGTGAAACAGCAAGATTAGAGGTTTCGGCACCCAAAATCTCATCTCCTAGCTCAACCCTGTCTACTGATATAGGGTTTTCAGAATTCCAAATATTGTAGGTCCATCAGTGAGTTTTGCTCAAAACTTACTGATATACCTAAACTACTCTTATAGCATTGGTGATACAGCAAGATTAGATGTTTTGGCACCCAAAATCTCATCTCCTAGCTCAACCCTGTCTACTGATATAGGGTTTTCAGAATTCCAAATATGGTAGGTCCATCAGTGAGTTTTGCTCAAAACTCACTGATATACCTAAACCACTCCTATAGCATTGGTGATACAGCAAGATTGGAGGTTTCGGCACCTAAAATTTCATCTCCTAGCTCAACTCTGTCTACTGATATAGGGTTTTCAGAATTTCAAATATGGTAGGTCCATCAGTGAGTTTTGCTCAAAATTCACTGATATACCTAAACCACTCTTATAGCATTGATGATACAGCAATATTAGATGTTTCGGCACCCAAAATCTTATCTCCTAGCTCAACCCTGTCTACTGATATAGCGTTTTCAGAATTCCAAATATGGTAGGTCCATCAGTGAGTTTTGCTCAAAACTCACTGATATACCTAAACCACTCTTATAGCATTGGTGATACAGCAAGATTAGATGTTTTGGCACCCAAAATCTCATCTCCTAGACCACTCCTATTAGATGTTTCAACACCTAAACTCACTGATATACCTAAACCACTCATATATAATATGTAATTATATATTAAACTTTTTTATAAATTTTTTTTAATATTTTTATATCATTGATGGAGGGCCTGAAGTCGAGGGCCTGAAGTCTGATGACTTCAGGCCCCAGGGCACTGAAAATTTTTTAATTTTAAAAATATTTTTTTATATTTAATTATTATTTATTAAATTAATTATTTATAGGATCGGAAGTTATTTGACTTCAGACCCTCCTGGGATGACTTCAGGCCCTGCGTTTGAATCTGAAATTAAGTGTTTTGATACGTTTTTTTATATATTAATATATTTTTAAAATAGAAATAAAATTTGAGTCCATGTCGGACCTGAAATTAAAAGATTTCAGGCCCAACGTGGGCCTGAAATAAAACATTTCAGGCCCACGCTGGGCCTGAAATAAAACATTTCAGACCTAACGTGGGCCTGAAATAAAACATTTCAGGCCCAGCGTGGGCCTGAAATGTTTTATTTCAGGCCCACAGTTACGTTTTTTTTAAAATTTTTTTATATATTAATATATTTATTAAATATTATTAAATATATTAGTTAATATTAATCAAATTTAAAATAATCATTTATCTTAAGTTTTTATTTGAAAAATATTTATATATTAATCAAAGTTTTAACGGATCGACTGAAATATTAAAAAATATTTATATATTAATCAAGTTTGAAATCTGAAATATTTTTTAGTTTTTATCTTTCGTTTTTAGCGTCGATTCCATAATATATTATTTTAAAATAAAAGTTTGAACAAGCATGTGTACAGACGTCTCGAAATTTGTTACTGAGAGAGATAAAGAGAAAGACAGTAGTTAAAAGAGGGGTATAAGAGGAAGTTCACATAAAGGCCTGCGCCCTTTGGTAAAATAGAAACTAGGATACGGAATTAGTAATTTCCAATTCTTAGATACGCCCTTTGGTAAATTGCCCTATAAAAATTAATCCATACCATAATTAAAATAATATTTTAATAAACAAAATAAAATAAGAGAATTTCATCGTATCGCTATATTTGAAATTAGTATTATTTTATCATGATTCATCGTGTAAAAATCAACCGTTAACTATTACAATATATAAAAGTTAAATGTTAATGATTAACTTATACTAATTTTATTTATTTGAGAGTTATAAACTGATTAAAATAATATTTTAATATGCAAAATAAAATATTTTATCACGGCCATTATATTTAAAATAAATATTATCCGATCAAAATTAACCATGTAAAATCTAATAATTACAATGTGCAAGCTACAGATAGTTTCAAAATAAAAATACAAATAAGACACACTTATTTGATATTTCTCTTGATTTGAGGCGTTTTTTTAGTTTTTGCTAATTAAATTTCTAGCAAACGAGTCAATTCAATCGAATCAACGTAACATAATATAAAGAATAATATCTCATTATCAGTAATCCGTGCAAGAACTTGCAAGTTCAATTAGTTTCTGGAAAAGGTGGTCGACACTTAATTATCACACCACTTCTTGTTAGAAAGGGATTCGATTCAATTAATTCAGAAATTTAAATTTTTTTCGAAATTATCAATTATAGCGGTTTAATCGATCCGATTTTAGTTTTGAAAATTAAAATTCGATTAAATCGATATTTTAAATTGAACCAAATTAAACTAGAACTGAACTAAATTAAATCAGAATCGAACCAAATAGAAACTAAACCAAATCGATCCAAATCGAAATTAAACCAAATTTATATTATGAGTTAAAACGAATCAAATCGGAATAAATCAAATCGATAGTATGAGTTGAACCGAACCAAATTGAAATCAAACCAAATAAAATTGGAACTAAATCAAATTAGACTAAAAAATTTGATTATTCGATCGAAAATCGAATTAATCGATATTTTATCGATTTGGTCAGTTCAATTTTTTGAAAAAATCGATTTGATTTAATTAGTTCGAAAAAATTTGATTGATTCAGTTTTAGACTTAATCAGCTAGGTACGTTCGAATCCTCATCATGCCAATAACTAAAGAGGAAGCCCAGAAACTGAAATTAGTTAACATGAATAAATTCTGCATTTACAACAAATTTGAAAACTATCCATCCGTGTAGCTACACGATAAGCACCATTCTCATCCAAGAAATGTTTAGGGATCCATATGAAAGAGTGATGGCAGATGATGAGCTCACAAGACGGGAGTTTCATGTATACCTTTAACAGCTTAACAGGAACATGTTGCAGTACGTGGTTCGGCTCCTCTACCTGGAACCAAACGTCCAGATCTGCTAACGCAAGTTCTGTATTGCTTGACAAAGATTGCCAAAAAGATGCCACTTACCTTGGGGAATGAGAACAAGAATTCGACTGTTGGACGGCGGCGCCACCGCCTGCGCAAGGTGGACTAAAATAAGGAGAATCAATGAGAGAAAATGGCACTTTTGACTACTTTCTCCTATACTTTCTCATTTCACCGTCAAAATTCCTTCTTTTAGTGGTGCATGTCCATTTAACTCTCCAAATACACTTTTGACTACTTTAATTTTAATATCATCTTATCCCATATCATATTAGAGTCGTCATATATTTCGCCTAATTCTTATACTCTTACCTTCACCTTAAATATGATTTATTTCTCATCCTTTCATTGTCACCAATTAATTCAAGAGTCATGTATATTTTCCTTCTATTGTTATTATGATTAAGGTATATATCCAACACTAATAACCTATGCTGGATAGTTAAATTTTCTCTAAGGATGACCTTACAATATTTACAAATCTTTCTCTCTCTTTCTAACTCTAAAAAAGTCAAGTTGTGATTTGTTATGTTTACTTTTGAACGTGGCCAAGTGCTACTCTGAAATCCACTAAGAGAGGAAACATAGCCTAGAAACTTCCCCATGTAAAACTCAAATGTAGGGTGGAGAAACCTCGTCGCAAACCAAACGTCACTTCTGAGCTCTTAACCAAAGTCAAATTCGTCAAGAGGTCTCAGTCAAAACGAAGATCTTTAAATAGAGCCTAAGGCTGAACTAGCGCTGCTAGGTCGACTGGTCCGAGCCAACCAGCCACCCAACGGCTGAAAGAAATAATTTGATTGGGATGATCCACGGTTTAATCTTATATGTATCAAAAGTAAATCTGAATTCCGGGAAGAACCAAAGTTTCAGATTTGATTTTTTTTTTTACAAAAAACTCTTTCCCTTTTTCGATTCATTCCCATCCAATCAAAAAAGTTTGTTTGATTGGAGTTGTTTTTTTTGTATAGATTTGTTTCTTTTTCTTGATGTTTTGAAAGAAAAAAAAGATCCGATTCGTGCTCATTCTTCCCCCAACTAACAAAGAGATCTTGGCAGAATTGTCACATATGAAATTGAGCACAATTTTGCAAAGAAATACCCTACCTGTTTCTCAAGAAGAGATGGGAAACATGCTCAATATCATTTGATTGAATAGTTGCCTTAGCTCCTTGTTGTTTCTGTTAGGATCGATACGCCTTGCTAGAGGGGGGTGAATAGCTATCTTTCGATTCTTTCAACCTACGTTGTTAGTTTGCACAGCGGAAATACAAGATAATAAAACTAACAATAAATAACAAACGCTAACAAACCGTATTTAGTTGGTATCCACCCCGGCCGGGTGACTAATCCAACAATCCGTCGGTGGATCACTCCCCGGATAACCTTCGGCTATCACGTGTCGCTCCTTGTGGGTGGAGAAACCTCGCCACAACACCTCGGACGCTTTGTGAACACAATAGACTACTAACCGGCTTTATCCAAGCAGGTTTCGTCAAAAAACCCTAGCCCGATCGAGTTCTCCTTTAAATAGACTCGGGCTGGAAATCACGCCACCAGTCGACTGCCCCCAGGGCAGTCGACTGGTGCCAACCAAATTCGACCGTTGCGCCCCAACGTTCGAATTTTAGCCAACTCACCAGCCACTTACCAGTCGACTGCCCCCAGGGCAGTCGACTGGTCCCAGGGCTGAGACCTTTCTGTGAGTTCCATCAGTCGACTGCCCCCAGGCCAGTCGACTGGTCTACTCACCCACCTAAGGTTACCCTTCCTGAGTACATTCCACTCCGCACTCAACCCCTAGGATTTCCCGAGTACAATCACTCTGCACTCGTACCCTCACGACTCGATTGACTCCTCCTCCGCAGCCTCGACTGTTGCCTTCGCGCCCTCTTCATCTTCGGCCCTCGTCCCTCGGATGCGCACGCAAGCCTCCAGCTTGCCTCTATGCCATCCTTCACGTACGCCTCGAAGTCCGTGCCCATCAGCTCATCGTCCCTGCACTCCATGGTCCCTCAGATGCGCACGCCAGCCTCCAGCTGGCCTCCATGCCATCCTTCACCGTACTGAGGCCGTCCAGTCAGGTCCATATGCGTAACCTGTACAACCTGCACACTCCATATACGCATATCAAATACAAGGGTAAACCTAACTTAAACCCTTTGCCCAAACATCAAAACCCATGGTCACTCCGGACCATCCTAGGGCCGATTGCTCCAACAGTTTGAAGAAACCCTCCCCTTCAATTGGTCTTTTTTCACGAAAAGCTAGTCTAACGACTAGTTTCCCGACCCGATCAGTCGACTGGTCCTAGACCAATCGACTGATATTTCGGTGAGTTCGAGTTCCCCGTTGGCAGTCGATTGATCCATCCTCAATCGACTGCCCAACTTACAAATTCACTCTCCCTCACTCCGAAGACCCTCCTTCACGTATGCCTTCAAGTCCACTCCCTTGCCTCGCCCCTTAAAGTCCTCTTCCATCGGCTATAGTCCCTCAGATGCGCACGCAAGCCCTCGGCTTGCCTCCATGTCATCCTTCACGTATACCCTTTGAAGTCCACTTCCCCCGGCTTGCTCTTGGTGTCCTCTTCCCTCGGCTCTCGTCCCTTGGATGCGTCCTCCATGTGTGACTTACCAAGTCCTGCAAACTCAATCACACATATTAAATCACAAGGATAAACCTAACTTAAACCCTTTGCCCAAACATCAAAACACATGGTCACTTCGGACCATAGATTGCCCCAACAGAGGACCTTTTAAAGTCACTCAGAAGCTCGCCTCGGGAGCATATTATTTAGAAAATGAGCAGGGAATGAGGCTGGATCGGCCATGGAGTGCGGTCCACCTCTAACCCTATTGAGAGTCCGAGTGAAAGACTGTAAGAAAAATGTACTACCTGCCTACAATGATAGTGAAAAGATGCGATCCTCGCTCAACTTGCAGGTATTCCAGACTCTCGTCCCCGCACAAGTTATAAGCGGGCTCAGCACTCGTGCACCCCTCGGATCGGCTCTTAGTCGAGCGCGTGGCGGCCCACACTCCCTGAGTCTTGCCCGACCGAGAGTCCAAAGTCTTGCCTTGCCAACAAGTTATAAGCAGGTATGCCCCCACGAACCACCTAGTCAGTGTCTCCGATCGGATGCGTAGCGACCCACGCTCCTGAGAATCGGCCTGACCGGATGTCCAGACTCTTGCCTTGCCAGCAAGTTATAAGAGGGCTCAGCTCCCATGCCCCACTATGCTCAGTGTCTCCGATCGGACGCTTGGCGGCCCACGCTCCTTAGAATCGGCCTGAGCAAGTGTCTAGACTCTCGTTCTCACGAGTTATAATCGGGATCCGCTCCTATCCACCCCTCGGATCGGCTCTCAGTCAGACGCGTGGCGGCCCACGCTCCCTGAGTCTTGCCCGACTGAGAGTCCAGACTCTTGCCTTGCTAGCAAGTTATAAGCGGGCTCAGCTCCCGTGCCCCACTCTGCTCAGTGTCTCGGATCGGACGCGTGGCGGCCCACGCTCCTGAGAATCGGCCTGAGCAAGTGTCCAGACTCTCGTTCTCATGAGTTATAATCGGGATCCGCTCCCATCCACCCCTCGGATCGACTCTCAGTCGAACGCGTGGCGGCCCACGCTCCTTGAGTCTTGCCCGACCGAGAGTCCAAACTCTTGCCTTGCTAGCAAGTTACAAGAGGGCTCAGCTCCTGTGCCCCACTCTGCTCAGTGTCTCGGATCGGACGCGTGGCGGCCCACGCTCCTGAGAATCGGTCTAAGCAAGTGTCCAAACTCTCGTTCTCACGAGTTATAATCGGGATCCGCTCCCATCCACCCCTCGGATCGACTCTCAGTCGAACGCGTGGCGACTCACGCTCCCTGAGTCTTGCCCGACTGAGAGTCCAAACTCTCGCCTTGCCAGCAAGTCATAAGCGGGCTCAGCTCCTGTACCCCACTCTGCACAGTATCTCCGATCGGACATGTGGCGACCCACACTCCTGAGAATCGGCCTGAGCAAGTGTCCAAACTCTCATTCTCACGAGTTATAATCGGTATCCGCTCCCATCCACCCCTCGGATCGCCTCTCAGTCCGACGCATGGTGGCCCACGCTCCCTGAGTCTTGCTCGACCGAGAGTCTAGACTCTTGTCTTGCCAACAATTTATGAGCGGGCTCAGCTCCCGTGCCCCACTCTGCTCAGTGTCTCCAATCGGACGCATTGCGGCCCACGCTCCTGAGAATCAGCTTGAGCAAGTGTCTAGACTCTCGTCTCAGAACAAGTTGTAACCGGGCTCAACTCCCATGCACCCCTCGGTTCAGCTCTCAGTCAGATGTGTGACAACCCACGCTCCCTGAGTCCCATCCGACCGAGCGTCTAATTTCTCGCCCTTGTCTTACCTATGGGCGGATAAGTCTTTACAACTGTCTCAACTCAACCCCCTGAGCGGACGCATGGCTACCCACACTCCCCAAAAGCAAACTGACTCAGTGACAATGCTCTGAACCGCCCGAGCTAGTGACTTTACGTATTCATCTTTGGTCATTGCATGTTTCTTCCATTTTCCCGAGTGTCCAACACTTAGAAGATATCGTGCACAAGTGTTTAGCTCAGTCACTTGTAGGGCCTAATCGCCCGATTGAGCTCTCGCCCGAGTGGCCAACTCCGGGAAACCCTTGAGCTCAAACATTTCACTCAATTACTCCCGAAGCCGAGATTAATCGGTCGTTCGCTCGAATCGCTCTCGCTAACAATCGCTCGAGCCACCAATGTTCGAAAAGAGAAAACAATTACCTCCGTGACAGCCCGAGCCCAGGAAAAGTTATATTGCCAAATCAGGGAGGTTACAAAATTTTAGGCAAGTGGCCTCTATACGCTAAAAAAAAGAAGTAAAAGGACAAAAGCCCGACCCTCATTTAAATGGTTGTTGGACCACCTCGGGCATTCCCTCCATTAAGCTCGCAAATTTGATGACCGAGGAGGACAGGTCGGGGGCTATATGTCTGCCCTGCTTGAGCTGCTTGAATGTGTTATGCAGTTGATACTTCAGCATAGCTTGAATCCGTGCAGAAAGTTGATCGCTGAACTCCGTAGAGTTGATATACTCAACCCTACGGGCATCCCACCGACTAGCTTCCTCGTCCTTATAGGAGCGCAGCCCCTTGAGCTCCACTCGGGATGCCTTCCACTCGGTCTTTTCCACCTTCAGGCGCTCGAGCTCCTCCTTCTGATCGCGCAGTGCCTGATCCTTGGAGGTCAACTCGGTTGCCAGCTCCTCGGCCGGCTTCACTTGGGTCGCCGCCTCGGCTTCCTTGGCTTCAAGCTGGGACTTGAGGGAGTTGGCACCCCCAGACGCCTCCCGGAGGTCGGCCTCGACTTTGTTTAGTTGGGTCAGAGTTTTCACCTGGAGGGCCCAAGCCTTGCGTTCATTATACTCCAACGTGGAGATTCGGGCATTCGACTGGGCGACGGACAACTCCGACGTCTCGGCCTGGTTGCGGGCGGCCACCAGTTGCTCTTCAGAATGAGTGAGCCGGTCTTGGAGGGCGGTAACCTCGGCCCACAAGTCACTCAGGGTGGACTCACTGGAGACGAGCTGTGTGTTCTTGAGTCGGGTCTCCAGAAGTTCCACCCTCCTCTTGGCCTTCTCCTGGGCTAAGGCGTGGGTCAAGAGTGTCATAGAGAGATTATGGCATGACCTCCAAAACTGCAAAAAAGTGAAGGGCATAAGATCATAAAACTAAGCAATCGGTTAAGATAGAAAGCGAGCTCATGCATACCTGAGTGGCCTCGAGGAAAAACGCGTCGGCCTTGCTGTTGGATCCCCAGAAATAGGATCCCTCTAGTCCCTGCACATAGCGGTCGGCTATCGACCCGTACATGCGAAGTTCTTGGCGTCGGTCGGGTAACTCACCCCGCGGTACGCCAATACGACAATCCGGCCGAGTGGCACCAAAAGGTGCATCAGCGGTCGATTGATCTGACTCTCTGCAGGCGGGGTTCCCGACCTCTCTGGCAGGGGTAGGTCGGGTGTGCCAGAGGAGACTAAGGGGGCGGCAACAGGTATAATGGTGGAGGAGGTGTGAGGGGCTCCTGAGTCGGAGGCCACCTTCTTCTTCTTCTTCTCCAAGCGTTTGCTGGAAGAAGGTGTTGGTGCAATCTTGGTTAGGTCAGGGTTGACCTTGTTTGACAAAGCTCAGGTGAGCTTGAGTCTGGTAAGCTCGGGTGAGCTTGAGGTCGTATGTTTCAATGTTTGATAATGATGTTTGAGTGGTCATGATGTGTGAGTCAAGTGGGTCAAGGTTGACTGGAGGCTTGACTGGAAAAGACCTAGTGGGACTAGGCACCTAGTGACTAGGTGANAGCCAAAAACAAATGAAACCTTATCGTTTTCAGGTGGGATACAAAATAATGAGAGACAAGTTCTGGAAGCAAACTCTGTAATTTTTGTTTTGTTGCTACAATCCATATATGTAAGTGTAATGACAAACATTGTATATTTGTAGTTATAATATATGTAATTGATATTGAAATCAATGGAGCATTTCTTTCGATCCATGGTTTTTTTGTAATCTCTAATCTTTAAATGTAATTGTTTGTCAATTACATCAATAATTTTTTAGGGAAGTATTTTGATTTCAGGCCCACGGTGGGCCTGAAATGACATTATTTCAGGCCCAGAGGGGGCCTGAAATGATTTATTTCAGGCCCACACTGGGCCTGAAATGCTAGTATTTCAGGCCCAAGAAGGGCCTGAAATGATATTATTTCAGGCCCTATCTGGGACTGAAATGAGTTATTTCAGGCCCAGCTTGGGCCTGAAATGAGTTATTTCAGGCCCACACTGGGCCTGAAATGCTATCATTTCAGGCCCACGCCTCTGGTTGCAAAAAAATTATTTCCATATCTGGATTAAATTTTTATACGCCAATCATTTAAATAAATGAACATGTTGTGACCACATTTTTAAAAGATAAACAAGAAGGAGAGTACCTAAATACACATTACACACCACAATTGAATTCCATTCACATCAAAACCTCATATTATCAGAATTTGGCACATCAGGAGGTTTGTATGATGGACCTAGCATATTTGGATTTTTCAAACCTCATTATCAGTTCTCAGACTTTACCTAATTATTGGTATTTTAGCTAGGATATGCTATTTTTCGTCTCCAAACAAAGTCCTAATTATTATCTAAAACTGTGTTGATACAGTATCAGTTGGCACACAACAATGATTTAACAAAACAAAAATCAGAGGGGGTTAAACAACAGATTTTCAGAAAACACAGGACTTCAGGACTTCAAGTTCCTGAAATAACATTATTTTGGGTTTACAAATGATACGACTTCAATTCTGATATATTCTGCTTATAACACAAGGTAAAATGTATCATAATATTGAAATACTTCTATAAGTCACAACATTAACAACTAGTTCGATGTGAAGATGGATTTTAAACAAGGAGACATGAGTAGAATCAGATTTGAGCTGACAGTTAATATTCTGAGGGACATGTTTTGTAAAACTTGAGATAATCTGAATGCTGTATTGGTGATGTAAAAATCCATTGCTGTCGATTGACATCCATTTGTATGGAAAAATCTCATTATGTGGATGTTATCAGTGGATTATGTAGATGTTGTTATTCTATATTATATATTGTCAACAAAAACAAAACAATTGGGTAATGTTTATTCAAATCCAGTTGCTGCACTGTTGTGTACCAAGTGATACGGTCAGATATAATAACTGACAATGCACTGTTGTGTGCTAGTTGCTGCCCTGTTGTGTGTCAAATGATCTATTCTGTCACATCTTGTAGGTAAATATAGAATATTCTGTCACATCTTTAATTTATATGCTAACAACACTGACTCATAATGCTTGTTTCAGGTTGGATTGTGCTTTCTTCATCATGCTGTTTGCTGAAAGTATGGTCTTTCAACGATCTACCAAAAATAGCCAAAAACAAATGAACCCTTATCGTTTTCAGGTGGGATACAAAATAATGAGAGACAAGTTCTGTCCTCTAAATCTGTAATTTTTTTTGTTGCTACAATCCATATATGTAAGTGTAATTACAAACATTGTATATTTGTAGTTATAATGTATGTAATTGATATTGAAATCAATGGAGCATTACTTTCGATCCATGGTTTTTTTGTAATCTCTAATCTTTAAACTGTAATTGTTGTCAATTACATCAGTAATTTTTTAGGGAACTATTTTGATTTCAGGCCCACGGTGGGCCTGAAATGACATTATTTCAGGCCCAGAGGGGGCCTGAAATGATTTATTTCAGGCCCAAACTGGGCCTGAAATGCTAGTATTTCAGGCCCAAGAAGGGCCTGAAATGATATTATTTCAGGCCCTATCTGGGACTGAAATGACATTATTTCAGGCCCAGCTTGGGCCTGAAATGAGTAATTTCAGGCCCAGCTTGGGCCTGAAATGAGTTATTTCAGGCCCACACTGGGCCTGAAATGCTATCATTTCAGGCCCAAGCTGGGCCTGAAACATATTGTTTCAAGCCCACGCCTCTGGTTGCAAAAAAATTATTTACAGTATGATTAAATTTTTATACGCCAATCTTTTAAATAAATGAACATGTTGTGACCACATTTTTAAAAGATAAACAAGAAGGAGAGTACCTAAATACATATTGCACACCACTATTGAATTCCATTCACATCAAAACCTCATATTATCAGAATTTGGCACATCAGGAGGTTTGTATGATGGACCTAGCATATTTGGATTTTTCAAACCTCATTATCAGTTCTCAGACTTTACCTAATTATTGGTATTTTAGCTAGGATATGCTATTTTTCGTCTCCAAACAAAGTCCTAATTATTATCTAAAACTCTATTGATACAGTATCAGTTGGCACACAACAATGATTTAACAAAGCAAAAATCAGAGGGGGTTAAACAACAGATTTTCAGAAAACACAGGACTTCAGGACTTCAAGTTCCTGAAATAACATTATTTTGGGTTTACAAATGATACGACTTCGATTCTGATATATTCTGCTTATAACACAAGGTAAAATGTATCATAATATTGAAATACTTCTATAAGTCACAACATTAACAACTAGTTTTTTTAAAGAATACTATACATTCAGTTATCCTCCTTATAAAATAAACACTTCCATCAGAAAATTTCTGCAATTCATAAACCAATTAACTCAAGACCTTGGGGCTGGCGGCATTCTACATGTCCTTTTATTATGGCCAAGTTGTTTGCACCGGCTGCATTTAAGTTTCACCTTGCCATTGTGTCTTGACTCAATCCGTGCCTTCTTTCGTCTACCAGGCTGCACAAGGCTACGGGGACATCGAACTGTAATGTTGTTTACTCCACTAGGCCAAAACTGCTTGCTTCTACAAGGGTAAATACGATCCATGTAAACCCACTTCCAAGTTTCAGAATAAAAATAATGCTCACAATATCGGAGTGTATCGATATTCCTCTGAACTATTACAGCTATAGCATGTGAGCAAGGGAGTCCTGAAATTTGAAACTCCCCACAATGACAAAACTTTTTTTCCAAATCAACAATGTATGAAGTGCCCCATGTTTCTACCTCCATTTCTGATTGAGAGTAAGGGTGAACCTTATAAGCTCTAGCTTTCTCTCTCCTTGATTCCATTTCTTTTGTAGCATGAGGTGTCAAAGCAACATGCCATTTGGAAACTTCCTCTCTACGGTTATAGAACCATTGAGCTACCTTTCTTCTTGTATTATCAATTAACCTATTTATGGGAAGCTCACGTGTAGACTTAAACAAAGCATTCAAGCTCTCCACACAATTAGTGGTAAGCATTCTGTACCTTCTCCCAGTAAAGTGTGCATTTGCCCACCTTTTAGGGTCAATGTTCTGAAGCCACTTATGAGCATCTGGATGTTTTTCAAGCATTGTCTGCATTATCATATCATATTGGAGTGTTGTGTTGCCTCGTGCTGCTGCCCAAAACAAATCTACACCAGCTCTACTTCCAGTATCAGTTACCATATTACAACACATGTGGTGGCAACAAAAAGCATGATGCGCGTTTGTGAATACTTTTCTGACTGCTGATATAATGCCCCGATGTCTATCTGATACTATGGTGAGTGAGTGATCATCAACAGCAAAGAACCTCTTTGTATGATCCAAAAACCACTCCCAAGCAGACCCACATTCTACTTCAGCTATTGCAAAGGCAACTGGGAGAACATTGTCATTACCATCAATCGCCGTTGCAATCAACAATACTCCTGGATACTTTCCTCTTAGGTGTGTCGCATCAATTCCGATAAGTCTACGCAAATAAGACCTGAACACCCTTCGGCAAGCACCAAAAGCCCAAAAACACCTCTGGAACTGATTGTCACCATTCGTGCATAGTGCCACATAAGTTTCAGGATCTCTAGCTCTTAACTCACGCAGATATTGTGGGAGATCTCTGTATGCCTCATCATAAGCTCCAACAACCTTTTTCAATGCTTTCTCCCTAGCTATGTATGCTTTTCTGTATGATATCGTCACTCCAAATCTAGCTTTAATATCTGAAATAATCATACTTGGTTTGTATTGTTCATTATGAAGAAATTGCTCTTCAACAAAAGAAGCAATAAATGATGAAGAGCATGCATGATGATCAGCACTTTCCCTAACACTTCGACATTGGTGTTCCTTTATATATTTTGTAACAGTGAACTCTACTTCCCCCCTTCCTACTACTCTCCATGTACATGGTTGGTTAAAACACACTGCTTTAACTCTGTTTTTCCGGGTGTCAACTGGGTTATATCTCATATGCTTAACCATCGCATGTTTAACAAGTGCATTCTTGAATTCTTCTCTAGATGGAAATATCTGCCCACAAAAAATTCATGCTCATCTCTTGCCTCTAGCTCTCGAATTGGCCCAGCAAGCAATCGAGAATTCAAAATATATGGATCTTCAGCTAATGGAAACTCCTCCTCTAGGTCACTGTACTGATCTGGGGGGAATTCATATTGCTCAATCTGCATATCATCAGCTTGGAATTCTAGTACACTTGTACTGGGTACAAATTCTTCTGCATTCCGGATTTCAATTTCTTCCTCCCCACTCCAGGTTGGCTGAAAGATTTCAACTACTCTTGTAGAAGAATTCAAACCCTCATCTTCTAAATTATTTGCTTCTTCATTTAGATCAATTGCCAAATTCCTTGTAATGCTATTATCACCATACTGGGAAGATAATGGAATATTATTACTAGTTATTTCTAATCCTTTCCCCGTAGCCACATTATCATCAAGAGTATTCCATATCTCAGAGAGAATTTCGTCAACAACATTATCATCCCTGAAAAAAATTACAATTAACTTTATCAAACTTTGAAATTGATAATAAAGGCCCTAGGAGCCCCTGAGGGCCTGAAATCATTTGATTCAGGCCCAGGGATTTGATTTCAGGCCCTACCACGGCCTGAAATCATTTTATTTCAGGCCCTACCAGGGCCTGAAATCATTTTATTTCAGGCCCAGGTCGGGCTTGAAATAAAATTATTTCAGGCCCAGGCAGGGCCTGAAATCATTTGCTTTTAGGCCCACTCCGGGCCTGAATCATTACATTTCAGGCCCAGGGCGGGTCTGAAATCATTTGATTTCAGCCCCTCCTTGGACCTGAAATAAAATAAATTCAGGCCAGGTCCTGGGAGGGCCTGAATTTCTTTTATTTCAGTCCCTCCGAGGGCCTGAAACAAAATTTTTCAGCCTCTCCTATTACCTAAAATCTAATGACATCATGCACTCTCAGGGCCTGATATCATGTAATGCATATCACCCTAAGCCTCCTCCAAAATAAAAATAGTACAAAGAGTTTAACTTGATTAAAACTATATCTGATACCATATCAAAGATGACAATCATACGTACATTCCTATTTCTCTTAGTTACCAATCTGTTGCTTCCTTTTTCTCCTTCGACAACCTATTTTGTTGCTTCCTTTTTCTCCTTCAACAACCTATTTTCCTCAGGTGCTTTGGTGATGAATCGAGTTGTGCAAGGAAGCAATATATACAGTACATTCGTGATCATTCGACTTGTGCAAATCATTTCACATATATATATTGGCTGAGAAAAATTCGACTGCTACCCATCCGAACCACAAATTAATATTTTATTGATAAAGTGGTTCGGTTGTCTCGAAACTGTGTTTGATAAAGTCATTCTTTGGCGGGAGGGGTATAAAAGTAACTTCACTATATGGGATGCGCCCTTTGGTTTAATAGAAACCATGGTACTCCTTTCGGTAATTACGAATAGTTAGATACGCCCTTTGGTAAATTGTCGATTTTTAATATGAGATTTTTTTTATAATCTTACAATCTAATAATATATATATATAGATATAGATATAAATGATTAAATTCAAACTTGATAATATTTTAAAATTAAAATCAAATTCAAACTCCACTCCTTAACCGAATGAATTTATACCACTAAGTTGGGGTGAATTTCTCGATGGACTTATTGGTCGACAAAGTTGGATCTTAAAATAGGAAATTTAAGTGACCTTTTAATATTTAATATTACTTTCTAAAAGTGCTCATTTTAAAACCATTTACCATCTTTTGTTATTGAGATATTTTTAAAATAATTTACAAAGTAAAAAATATTTTTATAGCAAAATAATGACTTTTTAAATATTTATGAAATTTGGAATTATAATAACATCCCCTCTAATTTACTATGCATTTAGTCAACTCAACTTGTCTAGATTTTCATTTAAATATTTATTTCTTTTGCTAGAAGTAATATTTCAATTATATAATTTTATATTTATTATGCAAAAAAATATTAAAATATATAAAAGTTATTGCATTAAATAAATCAATGATAATCCCACCTTCAGTTGGCACTTAACTCACTTATCACACGCGTAATCCACCAAATCTAAAATATAATTATTGATCCAAATAATTTAATTAATGCTCTGATTAGATCAATCATTAATGCATCAATGGACTTAAACGTGTACTCCATGACGCACGACAATCGATGCTATGGAAATCTCGACTCGTGACATTTTCAACTGAATCGGTCAAAAATCCGATCCGATTCGACTCGAGTCGGATGCAAGCATATTTCAATTACACCCCTGAAGTCTCGGGATTCCAACGTTCGACCACCCCTCCCTCAAGTCCACCAAATCGCTTTCCATTTAACTGCTGCTGAGCGTGAGTGTGACTCGTTGGACGAGTCCGACGTCGACCGAGTCAAACCGCGTGTGGTCGTCCGATTTGACTCGGTCTCCGGAAACCGCAAACAACTTGCCCTTTGTCATTCACAACTCCAGCGCCTTGATTGATTGATTGATTGAGATGTTGCCTAATTTGTCACGAGTTTTTTTCTTTTTTCTCAGGTCGAAAAGGGGTTAATATAAAAAATTTTAAATGTTGAAAAGGGTTAGATATTTACGATTCACAATAAATATTTTTAAGAAAATCAAGAAAAATATCTTCCCTCAATGACCGTTTTCATTTTTTTTACTACAACAATAATATTTTTAATAAATATGAATAGTAGATATTCAAATGGTATAATTTTAACTTAGTTTAACTAAGGATTACCTTTTTTTCAGCGTTGATGAACACGAATCCTGAGGATCACTGTGCTAAGATAAAAATATTTCTCATAATTTATTTATATAGATTTTATGGTGAAAGTGATGATACTGAATTGTTTTGGATGAATAATATTATCTTTTATTTCAATGGATATATATAACTTGGTTTGGTGTGGAGATGACAGATATAATGAATTTTTTTAAGTAATTAAGATTTAATTTCGACACCTCCATTATGATTGAATTATTGGTAAAACTGAGACCAAGGGTGGGAGCTAGGTTAATGCCTACTAGGCACTCACGGACTGGATCGGATGATAAGACGCTTGATCGTTTGTTTTGTGGTCATAGGTTCGAGAATCACTAGTTGCGCATGGGGATAAAATCTTGGTATGCTGGCTTTAATCCCCTCGACCCCAGGCGCCTCACCACACCAGTGATAACTGTGGTTTGTCTCCCTCTGGATTCTTATGGAGCCTAGGCCAGGGGGCGCTAAGGTGACGGTTCCATTTTTTTTACTTTAGGTTAATGCCTACTGGGTTATAGCTTGGGATCTAACTTATCGTTGAGAAGGAGATTTACTAGGGGAGAAAAGAAAAAAAAATAAGAGAAAGAGGAGGGTAATCTAGGATAACGATGTCGTCAACCCATAGTTTGGGATCAACCCAGATAGATCACCTAGCGAGCTCCACTATCACATTAAGATTCATCATGCTTCTTAAATTTACTTGGTAAAGAAATATAACACCGGATTATATACTCAAAATTAATAAGATTGTTATATATATATATATATATATATAAAAGATATTTTGCGTGACTGTGCGTGCACGCAAATGTACGTGGCATAGTGATTTAAGCGTCTAGATTTAACTTAGCCATCTGAATTTAATTTCTTTTAAATCTTAAATTTTAAATATATATATAATATATGTCGCGAGTATTTAAAATTTTTTTATCTTAAATATAATAATCTAACAAAGAAACTTAAACTTCAGGAAAAAAATTTATTAGCTCAAATCCACTGTAATATAATCCTAAATTTTAAAATTTTAAATCCTAAATATATATAATATATCTCATAAATATCTAAACAATTTTATTTTAAATATTATCATTCAATAAAAAAGTTTAAATCCTAAAAAATCAAATTGATTTAAATTTAATGTAACCTAATCCTTAAACAATATTAAAATTTAAATACATATAATATATAAAAATGAAAAATAAAAAAAATCGATATCCAAGTACATACATACAGAACTGAGCAGGATAAAGATACAGTAGACAAGTTGAGAGTCATGAACGACTCTCGAGACGGAAGGAACGTGTCCGCCGTCGAATCGATGAGCGAACAAGGAAAAGGTCGGCCTGGTGTGAAAAATATTGAAAAATTTAGGCCGTAAATTATTTTTTTTTTCATTTTTTCATTTCAGTAATTTTGATATGCGAAATAAGTAGAAAAGGATCGAAGCTGTTCGGGTTCCGCTACGGTTTGGTTCTTGTACGCAACAGGGAATTACCCAATTTTTGACCAGCTAAGTACCCAAGAAATAAGTGGGGCCCACTTTTTTTAACCCAATTAAACTGCAGGTGGAAATCAGGAATCGTTCGAAGGAGATAGAGAACCCGTGCGCTAAAACGGATATAGTTTAACCAACTGGTGGGAGAAAGGATCTAAGAATCGAAGATCCAGTTCATTTTTGGACCCCTAAAAAAGGCAATTTTTTTATGGCGGCTTTGCTCATGGAAGATTGTTCTTGCGATCTCGATGGTGTTCTTAACGATCTTGGATTCGATCCAGTTCGAGGGAGAAAGAAACGGTGAAAAGGCGGAAGAAATGGAGGGGTTGCCTTCAATCCGAGGCGGTCTCCTCCTTTGACCACTGCCACCCCCCTTCCTTCCTTCCCACCATCTTCCTACACCTTTCCCTCTTCTCCAATCATCGCCCCGTCGGCCCCCTTTTTTTATAGGCCTCGGCTTTCCCCATTAGCTGGATCCATTGATGGTTGACGAATCCCCCAGATCGGAGCATAATGGGCGTGTGCTTTTCCGCGGATTCCAAGGTGACAGGTGGCTCCAGCACAAGCGGCAGCGGGTCGGTGAGGAAGCGGCAGGCGGAGGGGCCGCGGAATAAGGCGGCGTCGGAGCAGCCGCCGCCGCCGAAGGAGAGAGGGGCGAAGAAACGACCCGCCGGGCTGGTGGCCTGCGGGAAAAGAACCGACTTTGGGTACGCGAAAGATTTTGAGAACCGGTACTCGATTGGGAAGCTGCTCGGGCATGGCCAGTTCGGGTACACCTTCGTCGCCACTGAGAAGACCACCGGAGAACGGGTGGCAGTGAAGAGGATAGACAAGAACAAGGTAAATCTGCAACTGTGTATTCTGGCTTTTGTTCCGTCGTTTTTCTGGGGTTTGAAGGGTTTTCCTTTTTTCGACCGGCTGAGAAATGCATGAGCTTTGCAATTAAAGGAATGTGTGAAAAGGTTGGAGGAATAGATTTGGAATTTGTTATTACATCTGAATTTGAGCACAATTCAGTTTCCTATGGAGGTTCATATTGAGTCGGAAGGGGATTCGTAGCCTGGTTAGTTCCTGAAGAACGGCATACATTTTAAAGATTGTTCCCTCCCTGAACAAAAAGTGAACTCTTTCTTGGTGTAATTTTCTTTTCAGATTCTGAATAACTCTTTGGTCTTGTCTGGATAAGGTGGATCACTAGCAGATTTTTGGGATTGCCATTAGAATTGGGTGGAAAGTTGGATAATCTAAGCGGTAGCTAAATTCCTTTGTTAAGTTTGTGTATCTTTTAATGATTGATGCTTTGATCGTGTTAGAGGCAACCTATCCTCATCAACAGTAAGCAATTGTAGTCTCTCCTTGTTGACAATCATTCAGCTATATATGCTGGCCCAACTTATCTTCATTCGTATACACAGTTGTCTTTGTTTACAGAGGATCTATTAACAAGAAGAGAAACCAAATAAAGGCAATAAAGTGATAGATGATGACTGCATATTTTCCAGAATGCGGAAACTATTGGATGATGAAATGTAATCAAGACAGATATCTACAACACATAGGATCGGTTCTAATTGATTTTTTGAATGTATCTTGCTTGAGATAAAAATACTCATTCTTAAATGAACGAACCTTCATTCTTTGAAAAATGTTTTTGAAGTTCAATACCTTAGATATAAATTATTTTACTAAATTTTCAGTTCTTTAGGATGCTGAATATCACTTAGTTCTTTGGTATGCTGAATATTACTTCCCCATGATAACTATGCGATCTCCCTATGTACAGCAAGATTGAATCCATTGTAAGTGTTTGTAACAGATAAAACTGACTCACAAGCATGAAAGTTGAAGTCCAAGTGGGTCTTGACTGATAGTTGTCCATCATTATCTTAACAACAAATACCTTTGCAGAGTGTCTCTTAGATCATGTTGTTTGATGCAAGAAGCAGATTCTCCAAGAGGACAAGCATTTTCCTTTACAGGAAGCTTATATGCTTCTTCTGCTGTGCCAGCTCAATATGCAAAATGGATTTTTTTCAATCATCTTAAATAGCTTCCATTGTCCAACAACCTGCAATTGCCAATAACCTTCAAAATAAGTAATCCAAGCAATAAGATGTCCTATAATTGTCATAGATATTCTTGATTAGTAGCTGTAACTACGAGGCTATCTTTTTAGTGCTGAATAGATTCATTAGAGTGAGTCTTGAACTCTTGATATTCTTATCCTCTTTCTAGCAAGCAACAAACTTCAATCTTTGAGGAGATAGATCAACAAAGTTCTGCAGACTTTCTAAAATTGCTTGTTGCCAAAGATGCTTACTGTTAATCTCTGAGTCAGAAGACTCAGAACTGAGAGTCTGAGGTAGCTGGTTCAGTGACATACAGGTGGCGCATTTAAATTTGCCAGAATGTGAAGAAGACTTGGTGAATTTATAGGAAGTAGCATTATCAACATCCAGTTAACATCTGAATTGATCAAAAATGAATTGAGAAGGAGAATAGCCAGATCATAGGTTAGGTAGACAGGTAGTAAAGGAAGGATCATTGGATGATTCATTCACTTCAACAAAATCAAAGGTTGACAGTGCTTTGAAAGATTTATGCTCCCAAAGGTCAAGTAATACACAAGATAGCAAATATAAAATGGACTTGCAAAAATGATTCCTTTACTCACAAGGAGATGAGCAAACGAGGAGCACGAACTTTAGTCTTTTTTTGATTATGTGCATACACAAGAAAAGTTCATCAGTAAGTGGAAAAGCAAATTAATTTGCATTTATAAAAATTGTGAAAAAGCATATCTGGAACACTAGTGGAGATAATGTAAATGGAGATTCATCTAAGGAGCATGCACAAATTTCTCCTCGTGAATATTGAAGTAATGAGGTTGAGCAGCCATCAAAAACAAAAGGAAAGACCATACAATGCAGTCCCAATTGACTGATTATCCTTACACTTGGTAACACTGAAGAGTACACACAGGAAGACTAAGTAATGCCATCATGAGTAGTTATTTATGTAAACCTATATAATTTAAGAGAAGAATATTCATGAGCATTATATGTAACTATGTAAGCATAAATTGGAACCCCAGATTGGGATTGCACTTACTCACTGAGATGGATTATTTTGGGAAATTAACTTTCTTTCTTGGCAGATGGTCCTTCCAATTGCTGTTGAGGATGTGAAGCAGGAAGTAAGGATACTGTCAGCCCTTAAAGGCCATGAGAATGTTGTCCATTTCCATGACGCATTTGAAGATGACTCTTATGTGTATATAGTAATGGAGTAAGTTTCTTCATTATATACAAGATTTTCATGTTTCTCAATTTATTTTGATTGCAAAATAGGTTCTTTTGGGTTTTTGAAGTCCCTCAACTATGTACTGTGGATAAAAGATGGAAATTCACTTTTTTGTCATTTTTAGAATAAAAATTTAGCTAGTCAATAACAAGAGAATGATATCTTTTGCATGTTAATTAAAAGGAATCAACATGTGCACCTGCTCTGGAGGTTAATGGTACATTACAAACTAATGATTCCGATGTTAGGCTTTAGTTTTTTTCCCTCCCTTTGTGTAAGCATATTTTTATTCTTTTTGCATAATGATTATTCTCCTTATGTTCTTTAAAAAATGTGCAAGTTTAACGTGGTAATATTGAATGCAAATATTACTGGTAACATTTTCAGTCAATAGCCTTTCTTGATATATAGTTCCGTCAAAGAATATGTTTCTGTAAATCTGGATACAATGATACATATGATAATATCCATCTGATTTCTTCTTTGATGCTGGTGTCATGTTTGTTTTTTGTCACTTGTTTATCAGGTTATGTGAGGGAGGTGAATTACTGGATCGGATATTGTCCAAGTAAGTTCCTCTACTGTTATGAGATATTGTCTCCTTGATTGTATCTTCTTGGCTCAATTGAAAAACTGCTTTGCTAAATTTACATGTGTTTTCTAAACTTTTACTATGTTGTGGACTTTGCTTTCTATTTTTCTGTTCTGTAGTCAAGTGACAGAAATCACAGTTCTATAGAATCTAAGAAGAACACAATTGTTATATTTTTTTTTTGCTAAATTGATAGTATTTTCCCAGAAAGGATAGCCGTTATACTGAGAAAGATGCAGCAATAGTTGTGAGACAGATGCTCAAAGTAGCAGCTGAGTGTCATTTGCATGGTTTGGTACATCGGGACATGAAGCCTGAGGTAAAATCTGACTGGCATATTGAACTATTCTTGACTATAGCTTGAGATCCTGTTGGAGCTCCTGTGATTTTGACTCTGAAAGCTTGACATGAATTTTTGCAGAATTTTCTTTTTAAATCAACTAAAGATGATTCGTCTTTGAAGGCGACAGATTTTGGCTTGTCTGATTTTATAAAGCCAGGTTTGCCTTCATATGCTTATCTCTGAATTTGCATTTTTTTCATGATATATATGTATTGTATTTGAAGAGTTCTCTAGGAACTTATATTTGCACTATCCAGGGAAGAAATTCCATGATATTGTTGGAAGTGCATATTATGTTGCTCCAGAGGTGTTGAAACGAAAATCTGGCCCTGAATCTGATGTTTGGAGCATAGGGGTGATCACTTATATTCTTCTTTGTGGAAGACGTCCCTTTTGGGACAGAACTGAGGATGGAATATTTAGAGAGGTGAATATTCTAACTCATTTGTAAGATCAATAATTCTTCTAATTATTTGTTTATTTGAAAGTAGAAGAAAATACTGCTGCTCAAGTGCTCCTTGCTTTATGAAAAAAACTTCTTGTTGCTATTCTGAAAGATGGAACACACTACTTTTGTCATTGACATTTGTGTTTTATCCTTTTGATTCAACTTCCAAACAGATTGGTTTATCGGAATTATTTGCAGTCTTCTAAAAGTCTCCTTTGCTATTCTACTATGTTAATTCAAATTGTTTTTATCCAACTTTGAACTTTCTGAATAATGGTTGTTTTTTTTAATCCAGTGTGGATCTTTATTCTCACCTGGGATTTGTTTCTCTAATATTCATATTTTTATCATGATTGCTTGGGTTAAAACTCTCCACCTGAAAAGCTATCTTTTGATTATTAGTATGCACATATAATATATGTATTTCTGCTTTGACATACAATATATTTTTGCAATCTTATCTTGCAGCCTCCTATTATCTGCATTGAAGACAATATAACATTATTTCTTTTGTGTCGCTAAGTGCCAACATAGGGCAACTTTTATTGTTTAATCTAGGAATGTTAATTTTGACTAAATTTAACAAGTTACTTTGATTTCTTGGAATCTGAAAATGTAGATGTTGAAACACAAAAGAGTTTTGCTCCATATGTTTAACAAGTTTGTATTACTTAATGTTGCACCATATGTTTCTGTTTTTCTCTTCTGCACAAACTATATTCTCTCTCTCTCTCTCCCCCCTTTCCTGCAGAATGTTTATGTATCCTTGTTGCTGGCTTGCAGGTGTTAAAGAACAAGCCTGATTTTCGTCGAAAGCCATGGCCACAGGTAAGCAACAGTGCAAAGGACTTTGTCAAGAAGTTACTAGTAAAAGATCCACGCGTGCGACTTACTGCTGCCCAATCTTTGTGTATGCCTTCCACCTGAGTTTTTTTGTTGTAGTTCTTCAGTACTATCTCCCATCTTTTTTGAAATTATGTACATGGTTCAAGTTTGACATTATGTTCAATCGTTCTGCATAGTTCTTAAATTCTAACCCCGTCACAGTTGAAGATTCAACTTTTTCTTATATCTGAAATGCTGAGATGCTATTGCCATTAGCTTCCCTTGTTGTATCAAGTTCCCTGATTATCAATTTTTTTACTTGCAGCCCATCCATGGGTGAGAGAAGGGGGCAGTGCATCGGAAATCCCACTGGATATTTCTGTTTTATCAAATATGCGCCAATTTGTGAAGTATAGTCGTCTAAAGCAGTTTGCATTGAGGGTAAATATTTATGCTCCAGTGTTTCTTATTATTTATTTTTCATAACAAAGTTGTCTGAGCCCCTAATTCTCTCCATGCAGGCAATAGCTAGTACTCTTGATGAACATGAGTTAGCTGATCTCCGGGACCAGTTTCAACTAATTGATATTGATAAAAGTGGTTCGATAAGCCTTGATGAAATGAGACAGGTTAGTCTTGATAGACCTTTTTTGGGTGCTTTTGGAAACTTTAGTTTTTGAAGTCAGCATGGCATAAGACATAGGTCCTAATGTTATTGAAAATTGCCTTGTATAACTTCTTGAACAAATACAACCAATGATTAGTTATATGGATTTTATTCCATAATTGAACTTCCGGAACATACATACGCTTATTTTCCTTTTAATAGTTTGCCTTACCTTTTCCTGATATTCTCTATGACATATTATGTCACAAGATTTGCGTGTGTGTGTGTGTTTGCTTATGTATTAATTTTTTTTTAAAGTATAATCTTTGCATCCTGATACGCAAGAAAAAAACAATTATTTGTTAATATTGTGGATCATTGCTAACCAGTTTTGTTGCAGAATGATATAAAACTTCATTTAGTTTGTGTTGAGTATATAATGAAATTGCCTATTCTTGATGTACACATGTAACAAATCATCATACATAGGTTTGTTATGTAGGTCTAAATAAATGAATTGATCTATTAACTTGTTAGTCCTAACTACTAGTGTAAAATGCTTATGCTCAGGTAAATAGTAATTCAGTCATTTAAACCTATAAAGATCTTTTCTTAGCCACAATGTCATGTGAGACAAAACTATGGTGTCGCAATCTCCCTCATTTAAAGCTTAGACTTTGATGTGTTCATCACCTACTCAGCTTAAAATTATTCCTAATGATGGCATACGAGGGCCAATGGTGAATCCTTATAACACAAGTAGCTCTTCTCACATATTCTATCATATATAGGATTAACTTCTTTCTATCATACCATAATATGGCAAACCATTGGAATAACTAATTAACTCGATATACACTGAGGATAACATGACACTGCAATGCTACATGAGAAGAGATTGTGCTCTATGGCCCGTGTTCTTACCAGTGGAACATAGTGACCATTTCATTATACAATTTCAGACTGCTTTTGGTTTTGAGATCAGGGATTTAGCCTTGTTGAGGGAAAAAAAAAATCAAAACGATCCTTTAAATGCACTCTTAAGGCTATACATTTATTGTAACAGATAACAAGGAAACTGTGTTTACAGATTTCTGATGGTCTTATTGGAACCTATGCTAATCCATCTGTTGCATATTCAAACTGTTGAATCTCAAGGATACTCTTCTCACTTTGTTTTGTTCAGTTTCGGACTTTGTCTCTTGTGACTTTTGCAATTTTCACAAAATTTTGACAAAATGAGTGAGTAGCATTGATGTGATTCCTATAATGCTACATGCTTAGCAAGGAAGATTTAGAAGCTGAATTTCCTAGTCACTACACTACTGGAACTTGAATTCATCACTACTTTCTTGCTCTGATTTTGTCTATAGAGATTGATCTGGCTTCAAGTATAATTTAGTTCCTGTAACATTTGTCTTGATTTTTGCACTGTGTGCTACCTTCGCTTCAGTGTTCAATGTCTACAGTGTTAGCATACTGGTGCATTCACATTGCATAAATTAAAATCAATTTGAAAATATATTCTCTGTAACCCTGTGGTTTATGGTTCTTTGGTCAGGCTCTTGCAAAGGATGTGCCTTGGCGATTAAGGGGGCCACGTGTACTAGAGATTCTTCAGGCTGTAAGTCTCATAGCTCAATACCATTGGCTGCTGATTCAGTTGCTGTTTTGTTCTCTGTGTAGAATTTTATATTTAATGCCGATATGATTCAGCCATCTCCTACTCCTCTACAAATTGCTGGTGGAACACATGTAGTTCTTTTATCCAGTTCTCTGTGGACTAATATGGACGAGCAATATTGATCTTCTTGGGCTCATTGTTAACTATGCTCGACTATGTTTGCATACGATATTGCCATAACTTGTTTTCCTAGTCATAACAAAAACTTTGAGCAGGTTACTTTTCTTAAAATATTTCTTCTAAAATTCTATATTACTGCATCATTAAATTTGATGACTGTGTTTATGGAAACTGGAAACCGTTTTCTGTTTTCAAAATTTTCATTTCTCAACATTTTTTATAATATTTTTTTTCTTGTTCTTGGGGAAGAATAAGCATTTTTATGTAAAATTGAATCACTAGCATATTTCCTTTCCCATGATTATGAACAGAAGGGTGAAAATAAACCCAGTATATACTTGTTGGGGCCTATTGCCCTAACCCTAAATTCTTGAAATCCATGATTTCTATTGTCAAGAAATTATCATACATGTATCATAAAAACAAAGAATCACTCCAACTAAACCCAAATTTAAAGAATTTCTATTTATTAAATCTCTGTTTGCTATTTGGATGGTTAGTTCTTTAGTTTACTTTTGTATAACTTCAATATATGATTAACACTAAACCTTAACTGATTATCTATTTCTTAATCTCTTTGTTTCCATATTTTATTTGCTAATTGTGTGGTTAATGCTTTAGCTTACTCGTTATATAGCTTCAATGTGTGATTAACACTAAATCTTAACTGTCTCTATTCATCATCCATTTCTAATTCTCTACTTCCCTATTTTATTTGCTATTTTGGCGGCCAGTGCTATAGTTTACTCATTTGTAGCTTCAATTTATGATCGACACAATAAATGTCAACTGCTCTCTATTTATCATTCATTTCTTAGATATCTGCTTCCATATTTCATTTGCTTCTTATGTGCTAATGCTTTAGTTTTTTCATCGTGTAGCTTCAATGCGCCATTTACGAATTCGATAGAACTGAAAATCTATGTTATTCTGCAGATTGATAGCAATACCGACGGACTTGTTGATTTCACAGAATTTGTTGCAGCGACTTTGCATGTGCATCAGATGGAGGAGCATGATTCAGAGAAGTGGCGCGTCCGATGTAAAGCGGCTTTTGATAAATTTGATATGGATGGAGATGGATATATTACACCAGAGGAACTTAGAATGGTAAGCTCATTTAGCATTATAGTCTCTTACATAAGTTTGCAGTCGCCACAACAACATATGTGAATCTTTTGCCGACCTGCTTATTTGTTAGTTCATTTGTCAAATAAAATTCATAGATCAGTCCTTGAGTTTGGGGGATCAGAAGTTGAATGAAAGATAGGATCCTTTTCTTCGTAGTGAATTCCATGTTCGAATTGCCCTATTTGAAAATGTGAATCCAGGCCTTCTCCAACATGTATACCCTATTTTGTGTCAAAATTTCGTGTGAAAAAAATGATCTAGACGATGCCAATTTAACCTAGATGTTACCTCCAAAGAAAAACATTTATGCGAAAAGTTTGATGATAAAAACGGGTATTTTGGTACAACGGATACGAGGAGATTTGGATTAGCCATTTTGGGTTAGGATGTTGAACAAGGAATAACTACACTCTGATCTTCGTCCCCATGGGATATCACCTTACTGGCATTAGCAGAAGCCTGATCTGGATATTTGCTCAATCTTTGGTCTTGTGGATATATCGATAGATACAGTGTTTGTATGACTCAAAACCATGCATCTTGTTGAGCGTTTTGCGATGAAAAATCGTGTAATGTGGTAGAATGTCTACATCTTTTTATTGTGAAAAGATTGTGTTTGTTTGAGTCCTCATGTCTTTCAAGCCGCGTTCGATGTTTTGTTTTCTTATAATAAAACTCACTGTTCTGAATCAATTTTGATCGCAGCACACCGGGTTGAAGGGCTCAATTGAACCATTACTAGAAGAAGCTGATATCGACAAAGATGGCAAGATCAGCTTGTCGGAATTCCGTAAGCTCTTAAGAACCGCAAGCATGAGTTCCAATGTTCCTAGTCCATCTGGTGTAAAGAATCCCCAAATTTTCTAATTTGATTTGTCGATCGAAGGAAGGGAAGGTTGGCAGATGTAAATGTTATATTGTCTTTGCCTTGCTTTGGTTACTATGCTCTATATCCCTCTCTCAATGTATCTCGGGCTTTATGATAGTGATGTGGGCAATGTTTACTTCTCGCCTTTAGCCGTATCGGTGTTGCATTCAGCTATAAGATCTAGAGATGGCGAGAAGAACATCGGTAAGAACTATGTGAAAGGTCTACAATTTGGATGTAAAATAATTTCATGGCACGGTTTGTACATTAGGTCACTCAATGATTTCTTCGTCTTTTGCCAAAATTGTTGTTAGTGTGTATATGCTTGTTCAAGTTCAGCTAGAACATACTAATACCTGTTCTAGTTAGTTATTTCTTATAGTTTTTTGTTTCATTTTAAGTTCTATTTGGGTATTTGTCATTGTCCCATAAATATCCAATGATGAAACATCCTATACATATATAACAATCATCGACAATAATGGAGAGGCAAAATGGGATCATGTGTAGTGCACGCGATTACAATCGGTGCCCGACTTGGCACTGAACAAGCTCTCTGATTAGTCGAAAACCTTTCTCGGACTCATCCTAAACGACCGGAGATGGACCTCCAACACCTAAACATTTCAATTGAGCTAACACCTCTCTGCTATATCTTGTACAAGTCTAGCGAATCGAAGTAGCCCAAGATCACCGCGCGACAAGTTTGTGAAGATCATCTATCACTAGTCCCCTCCAATGCCCGAACCCTTTGGCCTTACCTTGCTTAAAATCCTACTTCATTCGTTAGACACACCGCAAACTCAAATCTCCACTCAACCCAAGTGGAGAGCTCTACCTCCAACCCCAACCGCCGACACAGTTACTATCAACGTCTGAGAACTTTCGTAATGAAACATCTGCTCTTGACGACGGAGAAGTGTTTCAAAAGTAACTACCTCTTCTACATTGGCAACACAACTATTACTATCGACGATGAAACTGACTAACTAACACCCTCGAAACAAACTAACTACTATCGACAATGGAGAGGTATTTTAACAATGAAATTGAAATCCTAGGAGTATTTTTTGCAAGGGGATATAACAAACTTCACATGCCCAATTAATTTGTTGTGCCATCGAAGTTAGGTCTAATATTTGAGTTCACTGTTTTATTGAGGTACATCCTAAACAGAGAATGATTGATTATGATCTTCCTCGATCAAGATCAAGAAACCAAGAAAAATTTAATCTTTGATCGAATTCGATGATCAAAATGCGATCTTGCTGATCGATTCATCCGTAGGTGGTGCTCCAGAATCGCCCCACGGTGCGTCGATCGAGCAATCGGAGCACCGCCTCGTTGGCGGTGCACCTCGGCGTCTTGAACTGGCTCGCCGCCTCGCCGTTGCCGACGAAGTGCTCCATTATCTGCCGGAAGGTCACGGCGGAGACGAGCCTCAGCTCCAGCGGCCCGATCGACCCCGTCCTCCTCGACACCACGTACCCTTCGTCCGCGAAGGCGGCGTCCATGGCGGCGCAGCACTCGTTCAGCACCTCCTCCGCCGCCTCCCCCTTCAGCTCCCAGTACACCACGTAGTGCCCGGAGCATTCCCCGCCGGCGGCGATGTTCGCGTGGCTCGTGAAATCCACCAGCTCCGCCGCAGTCTCCGCCAGCAAGCCTGTTGCCGTCTCCACCGCCGCCTGCAGGTCCCGCTCCGTGTTCTTGTCGATGTTCACCGTCAAGATGAGATTTTTCCGGCAGACGAACGAAAGCCGCGGCAAGCCCTTGTGGAACCCGGCGACCTCTACAATGTCCCCGAGCCTGTAGCGGTAAAGCCCGGTGAAGGTGGTGAGGACGATCTCGTACTGCCGCCCGACCACCACGCCGGAGAGAGGCACCGGTTGCTCTGCTTCCAAGATGGCATTTTTATCCCGTTCCCGGAGCACGGGGATGAACTCGAAGTAAGCGAGAGTGGGATTTATTAGATATTTTTTTATTAATATATTAATTAATAATTTTTTTATAAATCTGTTAATTAATCGTTTTGTTATTAATTTTTTATTTGACTAAATATTTTAAGGTCCCTATAAATTATGTATCTCATAGACAAGTTATATCAATCAATCAAGAAAGTTATTTGATTATCTCTTCTTTCTTTTCTCTACCTCTCTTTTTCTCTATTTCTCTTTATTTTATTATGTTATAAGAGTTGTCGACTTTGTATTCCGTCGTTCTTAGTGATTTTTCCTCTTCTACCCGTGGTTTTTTCCCGTCAAGAATTTTCCACTTAAATTTGGTGAGTTCTCTATTATTCTTGTTGTCGTTTTTCGTATTAATCTCGTTACAAGTGGTATCAGAGCAAGATTAGTTTTGAGGATTTCAAACGGGATTAATGACAACGGTAAACATGAAGTATGATATTCCGCTTTTGAATCGCAACACCAGATTTACGCTGTGGCGGTTAAGATGCGAGCGATGCTAGCGCATATGGACTTGGACGACGCACTGTTCGGGATAGACAACATGCCCTCGACATGGACAAAGGAGGAAAAGGAACGTAAGGATCGAAAAGCTCTATCTCAGATCTACCTTCACCTATCGAATGAAATTTTACATGATGTTTTGAAGGAGAAATTCGCTGCTGCACTATGGTTAAAACTGGAGCAGTTGTGCATGGGAAAAAGTCTTACGAGCAAATTGGGTCTGAAACAACGTTTATATTGTCATCGTATGGCAGAAGGTACGTCATTAAGAGATCACTTGACCGTGTTTAAGGAAATCGTCTCTGACCTAGAGGCTTTGAAGGTCAAATATGATGATAAAGATTTAGCATTGATCTTACTGTGTTCTTTACCCTCGTCATATACGACTTTTAGAGATACTATTTTATACAGTCGTGATACTCTTACTTTGAATGAAGTTTATGATTCATTATTTTTAAAAGAGAAAATGAAACAGCTTGTCGAATGATCTGAGGCTCAGGGTGAGGGTCTTATTATTCGAGGAAGGACTCAGGAGAAAGACTCTTATGGTAATATCAGGGGCAGAAATATTGATAAGATCTGTAATTATTACAAAAAGAAGGGTCACATCAAATCTGAATGTTATAAGCTGCAGAATAAGAATCAAAGGGCAAGTGAAAATTCGAGAGAAAAACAATCAGAGAAGTCTGGTGAGGCTGATTTTGCCGAAAATTACAGTGATGGTGAACTTCTCGTTGCGTCTGATGCTGATTTGAAGCAGAGTGAGGAATGGATTCTTGATTCTGTTTGTACGTTTCATATGTGTCCCAATCGGGACTGATTTTTAACATATGAAACAGTTTCGAGTGGTGCTGTTTTGATGGGCAATAACACATCTTACAGAATTGTTGGTATTGGTATGGTCAGAATTAAGATGTTTGATAGTGCCATTCGGACACTTGGTAATGTGAGGCACGTTCCTGATTTGAAGAGAAATATGTTCTCTTTGAGTATTCTTGATTCTAAAGGGTACAAGTACACTGGTGAAGGTGGAGCTGTGAAGGTCAGTAAAGAGTCTCTTGTTGTGATGAAGGAACTAAGGAAAACCGCCAATTTATATGTTCTGTAGGGATCCACAGTAATAGGTGATGTTGCCGTCCCAAGGTGATATTGATAAAAGTAGATCACTTACGGGAAGCTTATAAGAAAGCTATTTGGTTAAAAGGATACCTCAGTGAGCTTAGTGAAGACTTGCAGATTACTACAGTCATTTGTGATAGTCAGAGCGTCATTTTCCTTACGAAGGATCAGATGATTCATGAGAGGACAAAGCACATTGATGTGAGACACTTCCTATAGTTAAGTTTAAGCATTACTTGGACTTGGTTGATGCTAGATGCTGAGATTTGCTTGTGGGGCTTTTGTGGAAAAGGTGGAGAATGCTCTTTTTGAAGATTTGTGGAATTCGCGTCAAGGTGGAGATTGTTAGAATTTGGTGACCCAAATTCTGTTTAATCCGTTAATATTTATTAGATATTTTCTTATTAATATATTAATTAACAGATTTTTTATAAATCTGTTAATTAACAGTTTTGTTATTAATTTTTTATTTGACTAGGTATTCTAAGGTCCCTATAAATTGTGTATCTCATAGACAAGTTGTATCAATCAATCAAGAAAGTTATTTGGTTTTCTCTTCTTTCTTTTCTCTACCTCTCTTTTTCTCTACTTCTCTTTACTTTATTATGATATAAGAGTTGCTGACTTTGTATTCCGTCGTTCTTAGTGATTTTTTCTCCTCTGCCCGTGATTTTTTCCCGTCAAGAATTTTCCACTTAAATTTGGTGAGTTCTCTATTATTCTTGTTGCCATTTTTCGTATTAATCTCACTACAGTGGGGATCACGGTAAAGGACACATTTTTCGGCAGGTTAAGCGGCTCATGGTTCGCCCCGATCTAACTCTCGGTGGAGCCGTACTCAGCGAAGACCAGCGGCACCGCCTCGCCGCCGGCGTAATGTTTCAGCTTCTTCGTGTACGACATCATCGAGCCGGTCATGATGGCGTACAAGTATTTCGCGTTGGGCCACAGCTCCGGGATCACTCCAAACCAACCAGATCCCTTCAATTTCTCACATGTCTTCCTAATTTCCGACGCGAGAGCCGACTTCGACCACCGGAGATGCTCTGCGACAACTTTCCTCATCTCCGGCGAGGTAATTTTGACGCTTAGCTTCCCCTGTTCGATATCAGAGCAGAGCTCCTCCCACATGGCCTCGAAGGCGGCGAAGGCCTGCACGAGGCTGTAGGCGAAGGTGGAGGCGACGAACTCAACGTCGTGGTGGAGGAGGAGGCCGAAGAGGAGGTGGCCGTAGGTGGACTGGTGGTAGTCCCCGCCGGCGATAACTTCGTAGGGGGAGCAGGTGAAGCACTTGGTGGCGCTCTGCTTCTTGAGGAACTCGTCGCTGGTGAAGTAGTGGCTGGTCGCCGTTCCGGCTAGGAGGCCTCCGTCGGCCGTGCGGAACTGCTTGCTGCTGTAGATGAACTCCAAGATTCTTCCGCCGGACTTTATCGGGAAAATCCTACAAGAATATGAGTTCATCTACAGTAGCATTACAGATCCAGGTGCATTGCAGTGATTATCGATGAGTTCATCGTGTCTCTCGGGATATAATTTAATTTAAAACGGTGATTAAAAGTCATCAATGATATCCAAATGACAATCGAACATGTATATGAAAAATACCACGTCATTCACGTTGAATTTTATATTGAAATTTCATATTATCTATCAATATTCTAAATAATCCGTTAAATTTGGGGCCACACATATGATTCTATAGAACTTGTCGATCCGTCGCCAAATAAATTTAAAAATATTTATTGTATATCTCATTTGAATTTTTTAAATAAAATATATTGTAATTGAGAATGAAATCACAAACCTCTAAATAACAATTTGATATCCTCTTAATTAAATCATAATTTCGAAACAATGCGATGATAAAAAATAATTTATTTATTTTAATATTCTCGTCAATTTATTTCAAATAAATACGGTGAAGATAAATTATGAAGTATAAAGTAAAATAGACATTTAATTTCATTAAAATTTTACCTTAATTTTTTGATAAATATCTCATAGTTAATCATCGATCTATCTTCTAAAAATATTTTCATAGTGATTAAAGATAATTCACTCGCTTTAACATTCTCACCGATTCATTTTAAATTAATACGAAAAAGAAAAATTATGAAAATCACGACAGTAATTAACGCATATGCATCCGACAGTGACTAACGCATAGGTTGAGGAAACAATTCCAAGACCATAAGATCAATTATTATCCACCCGACCGTGACTAACGCATAAGTCGTGGAAACAGTTCAAAGACCAAGGAAGCGACGAACAGTCGTGTAGAAGTAATTAATCAGTGCTTGTACGACGGAAGGGTGGCCATAAGAACACCTATCTCGGTTCTCTATCTCATTTATTTATTTATTATTATTATTATTTTAAATTTTTGATAAAGCAGTATTAATTTTTTACTATGGAATTAATATTAGAGACCGAGTATCTAGCTCAATGAAAGTTTTCAATCAACTCCGAAGTAAACCTCGACGGTCTGATCTTCTTTTTATAGGATGAATTAAAGATTAACACATATTTTATTATTATTTTAAAATTTAAGAGTTAAAATTCAGTATGTTCATCTTATTTACACCCCAATTATTATATCCAAACTAATAATTCTTATGATTTATTTTTTCTATAGTGATCTTGAGATGGATTGATAGAGATGTTGAAATGAATAAATGTCTTGTATCACCTGGATGGTCCAATATTAATAATTCGAACATCGCATATGTTCCGGAAAGGAATCGACACGGATGACGAGTCACCTAGAACGCAACCCACAAGGACGATAACGAGGAGAAGAAGATCATACCCTGCAAGTTTAATACAAGCGTTAATGGGAACTAGGGGTGTGCATTCGGTTAAAACCGAACCGAATAAATCGAAAACCGAATTAACCGATTTTTTTTTGGAACCAATCGAACCGACCGAATTTTCAACAAAAACCGAATTTACCGAATCGATTTTTTTTCGTTTAATTCGGTTTTTGACCGAATTAACCGAAATTTTAAATTTAATTTGATTTTCAATTAAAAAACCAGATTTTATTTAATTAATTATATTTTTAAATAAAAATAATTAAATTAATATTATTATTCGATTTATTCGGTTTAACCGAATTACAAAATCCAAAACCGAAACCGAACCGATTTAACCAAAAAATCGAACCGAGTTTAAAAAACAATTGAAAACCGAATTAACCGAACCGAATTTCAAAATTCGGTCGGTTCGGTTAATTCGATTTTTCCGAATTTTTGCTCACCCCTAATGGGAACACACCGGCATTTTTCGGCGGAGCCCACTCTGACACTCAAATCAGAATCTAGGTCACTTGTAGGAGAATAACGAAGAAGTAGAATGTTTGTGAGTTCAGAGAGCGTATTCCCTTTACTTACGTGTCGAAGCACTTTATATACCTGAGGACTTGATCACACGTATCTCTATGTTCTCCTCCACGTTCCGTAATTGTCGGTTACATGATAACTTTAAGATAACGACCGCAACGATTATTAAGGTCTTAATTGTCGTGTGCAACGGACAATAATTATCCAACAACTTTCCTGATCCGGAAAGAGGAATGATTACTTGAAGTTGGGCTATCTGATGTATTGACCTTTGGACTCCGCTCTCTCGAGTTGGTCCTGGGGCGTCCCCTCCCGGGATGACCTCGGGGGTCTGTCCTCCCGAGGTGGTTTTGGGAGCTTACGACCCGGCCTGACTTTAGGCATATGTCATCCCGAGATGGTCTTGGGTGCATGTCCTCCCGAGGTGGTCTTGAGGCCTGTTCTCCTGAGCTGATCTCGGGACCTTATGGCTTGGCCAACCCTCGAGCGTATGTCATCCCAAGGTGGTCTCGGGCGTATGTCCTCTCGAGATGATCTCGGGAGCTTAAGGTCCGGCCATCCCCCGGGCAATTGTACTCCCGAGGTGTTCTCGGAAGCTTGACCTCGGTTTTCAAGTTCAGTGGACCCTGACACGTAGCTTCCCTATGCCACATGTCAACCATGGGGTGCTCGACCCCATCACAAGTCCCTCCCTTCAAATCTAATCGAAGGAAGTGTTGTTAACTGATTAGATCAGTGGTGTAACGAAGGGAAGCTACGCATCTGTGGGTCTATATATCTATTACTTCTCCCTTGGTGGCTTGTCGGGTCCGAGGAATCGAAACATTCATCCCTTATCCCGAGGCAAACCTTTTGAATTAGTTCAAAAGACTCTGCGAATTCTGAGGCATAGCAACGATAGCTGTCTATCCCTCATTAAAAGCGCATGGAGTCTCTTAATGGCGACAAAATACCTCGCGAATGTGGTTTTTCCACGTGTTCAGACTTCATTCTTTGCGATCTCCAAGCTGATACGTGCCGCAGGGCCATATCAAATGACAATCTTGAAAGCTGCAACGCCTCGAGATGGGCGTCCATCACCGTCCATGTGTCGTGCCTCTATTGTCCGCACGAGGGCGGCTTCTTCTCTATAAAAAGGGGAGGCGAAAATGTTCATCCTCCTTCTGGCATCGTCAATTAGCAGAACTTATGCACTTCGCCCTCGTTTACCATCGTCTTCTTTCACTAAGACTTCTTCCTTACGTGTAAGTTCCCTCCCTGTTCCAGCTTCGTCCCTTTCTCTCCTTAGAAGCCATAGGTAAGGAAGGAAAAAAGGACTAAGATAGGAAGGAGATTTTGGAGAAGGATTACCAACCGGAGTAGTATGAATCCGCTTCCTCTAGGGTTAAGTCAAAAACCCTCTGGGCTACCTGTGCATCATATGACATTCCGGCAGAATTGGAGGTAGAGGTTCCTAGGGTAGATCAATCCCCTGTAGAGTCTCCTCTAGGGTTTTCACTATCTTCCTAGGGCAGGTGGAATTAGGGCTTTGCTTTCCTCTTCCACCTTTTTTCATGAGTATCTCTTCTTATTTCAACATACCCCTGTATCAGATGGCTCCCAACGCCTTCGCCCAGATGGGCGGAGTGTTTATCCTCTTTAAGCTCTTTGACATTCCTTTGCCCCCCAACTTTTTTCACTACTTCAAAGGGGGCTTTCAGTTTCACAGCTCGCCCCACCCATAGGTTCATAGGGGGCCTTCCTTCCTCCCATAAGAGATGGAAGGAACGTTTCTTCTTCATCCAACTTCCTCAGCGTCCTTTCAGCCCCATTCGCTGGAGAGAAAACCTACCACCCCCTGGAGCTAGGAGACTTCCAGCAGGATCTGGGCTATCAATGGGCTACGAGCATCCTGTCCGGCATGGAGTTTAGTGGCCCTGTCTGGTGCAGAGTGATGAACTCATATACCGAGCAGGACTCAACCCTAAAGTCACCAGCATAAGTCCCAACCTCGGTAAGCTTATCTTTTTACAGACTCCCGTTAATTCTAACTGATATTTTATTGCTTGTGCATTGCAGAGGACGTCATGTTATCCCAGGCGATGAACTGGCTCCTCAAATGGGAGCAGGTCAACGAATAGGCCCTAGACCCTCCTCCAGTTCCCTTGCCTCGGTGGTTGAGTCGGTTGAAGCTCCGGAGGAGGCAACGGAGCAGCCCGGCGACCAAGGGACGCCGGAGTACCCGACACACAAGGAGTGAATGAGCAGCTCGATGACGAGGGGACGCCAGAGCTGCCTAGTGCCCAAGGAGCTGACCTCTCTCTCGGCCTCATCAAGACGGGCGGGAATGAAGAAGGGTTGGCATCCCAGACTGGCCACCGATAGATAAAGGACCCAGGAAGCTGAGGAGGAAGCGACCCGATAAACGGTCAGCAATCCGAAGGAGGTTGAGGCACTTTGTACCTTCTGAGCTCCCCCCTATCCCTGAGGAGGACCTGCTTGTCCCCGAGGAGGAGGACACGATGCCCCTGACCAAGCACCTCAAGCAGACGACCACTCCAGAGATGGGGCATCAGAGCGCCACCCTCACCCTGGCCGGTTTCTCCAACACCTCAAAAGGTAAGCAGGCAGTGCCCGTAGAGCCACGACTACAACTTGACCGCCTACACCGGAAGCTCCAAGCGGCGGAGGAGGCGGCTTCTAGGAAGCCCTAACCGGTGCAACTAAAGGAGGGCTCTGCCGAGGGTCGGGTCTCCAAGGGAGCGTCCAGCTCTGAGGAGGACGTCCCGGGCCCCTCTACAGTGCCCCCAGAGGCACCCGCCAAGCAACTCATTCCCCGGTCCAGAGATGCATCCTCCTCCCAGAGTTGAGACGACGCGCCGAGGAGCCGGGGCGACCTGAGAGGAAGGGCCTTGAGTGCCTCGGCTGAGCCCCTAGCTAGCCTGCATAAGTCTCTCCTGAAGGTAAAGGTACTTATTTTTTCTTGTTGTCCTTGCTCATGTTTTCTAACTCTTATTTTCTGTTGCAGGCCACTTACGACTGCCTTGTCGTGGGCCGATAGTTGTATTCTAGGTGAGAGATTGATCCTCTGATCCGTAAAGTAGCCACATCAGAGGCAGAGCTCTATCTTGTCCGCAGGGGGGCCTCGTGCAGGCGGAGGTCAGCAGAGCCCTCAGGGCTAAAGTGGAGTTCTACATGGACTCCCTGTTGGCCTCAAAATCTGCCCTGCATAGCTCTCACCATCGGGGGCACCTTTTGTCAGAGAGGGCCACTGCCCTTCCGGATGACCTGCGCAACCTGGCCCAGGAGCGTGAGCAACTCCAGGCCAGAGAGCAGAAACTGTCCTGGGACGTCCAACTCCTGGAGTCTTCAATGGAGGCCTTGAATGGTCGGATACAAGAACATGCGCACTAGCTGGCCCAAAAGGAATTGGTAATAAAGGCGACAGTTGGTCACATGTCCAACCTTCAGGAGGACATTGCCCGGGCCAATTCAGAAATCTTGGCCACCTCAGAGAGGCTCAAGGAAGCTTTAGAAGATAGAGATAAGATGTACTCTGAGGTGGCCCAGTTGAAGGCTGCTAAGGATGAAGCCGAGGTTGAACTGCAACTCTATAAGACTGATAAGACATCTCGACCGAGAGAGACCGAGGCTGAGCTCAAGGCCAGGTTTCTATAGTTCAATGAATTCGGCGACATTCTAGCTGGACAAGTCCTAAAGCGCCTGAAATAGGGCTTTAACGGTGCCATCCAGCAGCTCTAGAAGGCCCAATTGCTGAAGTCGGACGTAGACCTGAGCTTTATGAGTGTTGGCCAGGTTTGGGATGAGCTCTTGCCCGAGGAGAACGAACTATAGGAGCTCTTCCCCCTCTTGCGCTGTGTCTCCCTTTTTTTCCTTTTACTTGTTTTTCTCTCCTTCATGTACTTCTAATGTAATCATCTAGCAGGAATGAAAGAGCTTTTACATGATTCTGTCTTGAGCACTTTGAGGATATCCGTCTCAGGAGTGCATATCTTTTGCCTTGTTTTCTGTTATTCTGTGGCACTTTGTGAAGACCTACTCAGAATTGAATGACTTGCTTCTGCATTCGGAGCTGGTGTTGCATTACATCAAGTGAAGGACCAAGCTGTTGTAGCCTCAAGGATGTGACTTCTAACTTAGAGGCCACAAGGAGTGAACAAGGCTAAGGAAACGTCACTTCAATGGAGGAGAGCTTGGATAAAAGAGCAGAATGGCCCCCGGCCTCCTCGGCTGAGTTTAGCTTGGCAACCCCAAGGAAGGAACGAGGCTAAGGAAGCGCCCCTCCAATGGAGGATAGCTCGGATAAAGGAGCGGCATGACCCCCGACCTCCTCGGCTGAGTTTAATAATCATATCGCCCTTATATACTTGCCTTTTGTATTTCCTTCGAATGTGATCCTCAATGTACCCTATTCATAAGTAAAAGGAAACTTGTTACCTATGTGTGGCGGGTTTCTTGGCAATAACTAAACTTCATGCTTGTTTTCAATGTCTGATGGTATTCTTCTATATTTCGTTGACGACATGCTGGCTCCCCCTCCCTGTATGTGGCCGATATCTACTACCAGGGGAGAGACAAGAATTTCGCATGCTGTACATCCTCGACGTAGGTTAGGACAGGTTTTGGCCTGTTTGAGGACTTGCCAAGGCCAACTTACTCTGTATGTTAACAGATCTTCCTCGTTGTCATGGTTATGGTTAGAGCTGTCAATTTGGGTTGGGCCCGTCGGGTTGGTCCGCCCCACCCATCAATTTAAGCGGGTTGGGTTAGGATTTAAGCAACCCAAGCCCGTCGCGGGCCAACCCGCCTAGGCCTGCGACCCGCACGGGTCGGCCCGCGACGGGCTTGGGTTGGCCCGCAGGTTGAGAATCACATGTTAGTTAAGTTTTATGACAATTTATTATCTTTCTTTGTTATTATTTTGAAATAAAAAATAATATTTTTTATCACATGATTACTCATTTGTATCCATTTATATTTAAAAAATATATTTTTTAATATATTTATTGATGAAATCTAAATATATGAATTTTTTTAATTTTTAAAAAAATATTTTGATGGGCCCGCGGGTTGGCTCGCCTAACCCACGGCCCGCCTTGGATTGGGTTGGGGATTTTCCAACTCGCCTAGATGACGGGTCGACTCGTCCCGCCCCGCCAAATGGCCGGCCCGCCATGGGCCGACCCGCCCCGTCACGGGTTGGCCCGTTTGACAACTCTAGTTAAGGTTAGTAGCCTCTGATAGGATATAATCAGCCACACGACCAGAACTACTCACCTTAGGCATTCGCAGTACCATGAGGTATTAGAGTTTTTGCAGCTCCTGGTCGGGCATCCGCAGCACCACGACCATGCCTACTCACCTCGGGCATCCACAACACCACGAGGTAGTAGGGTTTTGGCAGCTCATGGTCGGGCATCCGCAGCATCACGACCAGGCCTACTCACCTCGTGCATTCGTAGCATCACAAGGTGGTAGGGTTTTTTCAGCTCCTGGTCGGGCATCCGCAACACCATGACCAGGCCTACACACTTCGGGCATTCGCAGCACCACTAGGTAGTAGGGTTTTTTCAGCTCCTGGTCAGGCATCCGCAGCACCACGACTAGACATACTCACCTCGGACATCCGCATTACCATGAGATAGTAAGGTTTTGGCAGCTCCTAGTCAGGCATCCGCAGCACTACGACCAGGCCTACTCACCTTGGGCATCAGCAGCGCCATGAGGTAGTAGGGTTTGGCATCTCCTGGTCGAGCATCTGCAGCACCACGACCAGGCCTACTCACCTCGAGCATCCGCAACATCACGAGGTAGTAGAGTTTTGGCAGCTCCTGGTCGGGAATCCACAGCACCACGACCAGGCCTACTCACCTCGGGCATCCGCATCGCCACAAGGTAGTAGGGTTTTGGCAGCTCCTGGTCAGGCATCCGCAGCACCACGACCAGGCCTACTCACCTCGGGATCCGCGGCACCACGAGGTAGTAGGGTTTTAGTAGCTCCTGGTCGGGCATCCGCAGCACCACGACCAGACCTACTCACCTCGGGCATCCGCGACGCCATGAGGTAGCAGGGTTTTTACAGCTCCTGGTCTGGCATCTGTAGCACCACGATCAGGCCTATTCACCTCAGGCATCGGTAGCACGACGAGGCTCACCTCGGGTATCCGTAGCACCACGAGGTAGTAGGGTTTTGATAGCTCCTAGTTGGGCATCCGTAGCACCACGACCAGACCTACTCACCTCGGGCATCCGCAGCACCACGATGTAGTAGGGTTTTGACAGCTTCTGGTTGGGCATTTGCAGCACCACGACCAGGCCTACTCACCTCAGGCATCCGCGGCGCCACGAGGTAATATGGTTTTTTCAGCTCTTGGTCGGGCATCCGCAGCACCACGAACATGCCTACTCACCTCGGCATCCGCAGCGCCACGATGTAGTAGGGTTTTTAGGCAGGTACACCGAGTCTTGATGAGACATCTCGATTGTTTCATTGATTACTGAAACTATAAAGCAGTGCGAACATGAATACAAATACATGGGATATCTCACAAGTCTCACCGAGTGCGATATGGCCGTGGATGATTTGCATGACACGGCCTATCCAAACTCTTGCCCTTGTCGTCCTCTAGATAGTAGCTACCTCCGGTGTGCTTTTTAGCGATGAGGTAGGGTCCACTCCACTGCGGCTCGAGCTTTCTGGTGTCACTGACTAGCTTGATTCTTTTCCAGACCTTGTCTCCAACCCTAAAGGTACGGGCGATTGCTCGACGATTGTATGCTTGTTGCATGCGCTACCTATATGCCAGGAGTCGAGTAGCTGCTTTGTCTCGTACCTTTGACACCAAGTTTAGGTCGATCAACTGTTCTTAATCGTTACCCTCCTCAATGTAATGTCGCCGCCGGGTGGAATCCTCGCCCACTTCCACCGGAATTACTGCCTCTGCTCCATATACCAGATGGAAAGGACTTTGGCCTATTCCTTCCTTGGGAGTTGTGTGGTAGGACCATAGAATGCTGGGGAGCTCCTCGACCCAGCTACCTCCAACATGGTCTAGCATGATCTTGAGCCCCCTGATGATCTCCCGGTTGACGACTTCTACTTGCCCATTACCTTGGGGGTATGCGATTGAAGTGAAGGCTTGTCGAATACCCAACCCTTCACACCATTCCTTGAGTTTGCACCCTGCAAACTGTCTGCCATTATTCGATACCAATTTGTGAGAGATGTCGTACCTACAGACGCTATCCTTCCACATGATCTTCATCATTGCGGGCTCCGTGATGTGTCCAAGAAGCTCAATTTCCACCCATTTGGAAAAATAGTCCACTAGAACCAGCAAGAACTTCTTCTGGTGGGGCCCGATTGGAAATGAACCCACAATGTCTATTCCCCACTGATTAAATGGGCAGGAGATTGTGGAGACTCGCTGCAGCTCAGTCGGGCGGTGAGTGATATGCTGATGCCTTTGACAAGCCTCACATCCAGCGACGAACTTGAGGGTATCGGCTTGCAACGTTGGCCAAAAGTATCCTACCAAGATGATCTTCCTAGCCAAGGATCTTCCCCTAATATGGCTCCCGCAAATGCCTTCACGGATCTCTCACATGATGTAGTTAGCCTCCTCTGGACCGACACACTTGAGTAAGGGTCGGGCAAATGCTCTTTTGTATAGCTCCTCCCCGACCAGTGTGAATCTGGAAGCCTGGCGGCGGAAAAGCCAAACCTCTTTATCACCCGCCGGCATAATTCCGCTTCGCAAGAATTCCACATATGACCTTCTCCAGTCGGGTAATGCAGCCTCGGGAACCCCCTCATCAATCTGAGATACCATTCCATCTGTAACACTGGACTCCTCCAACGTCCAAGAGGTTATGGAGCTGGCTAGCTTGGCCAACTGGTCTGCCTTATTGTTGTTAGCCCGGGAAATCTTCTGCAGAATGACCTCCATGAAGGAGGATCTTGTTGAGGCAATCGACCCTTAAATGATTGGAAGATCATGGTTTTGATGTGTGTGTGTGAATATGTTTGAGGTTAGAGTGTTATGTTGTATTTGATGTGTGTGATTGAGTTTGCAGGACTTGGTGAATCACACATGGTGGACATATCCGAGGGACGAGAGCCGAGAGAGGAGAGCTCCAAGGGCAAGCCGGGAAGTGGACTTCAAGGGCACACGTGAAGGGTGGCATGGAGACAAGCCAAGGGAAGGCTTGTGTGCGCATCCGAGGGACGATAGCCAGAGGAAGAGGACTTCAAGGGGCGAGCCAAGGGAGCAGACCTGAAGGCACATGCGAAGGAGAAGGTCCGGAGTGACTGGAGCTGAGCTGTGAGGCAGGGCAGTCGACTGGCCCTGTGGCAGTCGACTGCCAAAACCCACAGAAAGTTTGCAGCCTCGGACCAGTCGACTGGCATTTGGGTAGTCGACTGGTATACCCCCGAAACTAGCCGTTGGCTAGCAATTAATGCTAGGCCAGTCGACTGCCCCAGGGGCAGTCGACTGGGGCGGGCTGGACAGATTGCGAGTCTGTCCTTTTCACCTATAAAAGGAGCACCTTTTTGCACGTGTACGGCACGGTTCCGTACAGTAACGAGGTGCTGCCCAACCGAAAAGTGTTCTTGCTTCCTCTCACTCAATCTACTTCATTCTGTAAAGAGGAAGATCGCCGTTGTAAAGGTTTCTCCACCTGAAGGAGATTTTCATAGTGAAAGTGGTGCTCGCGGTGTGGATCCTTGGATTAGTCACCCATCTGGGTGGATACCAAGTAAAATACTTTTGTTAGCATTGTTTCATTTTCCTTTGCATATTATTTCTGCTGCGCTAACAATTCTGTAGAGATCAAAACGATCCGAAAAAGTGCATTCACCCCTCCTCTGCACGCCTTAGACGATCCTTCAGTTGGTATCAGAGCCGGTGTGTTTCGGAAGATCTAACAATCAACCGAAACAATTATGATGGCGTTTCAAGAGGGATACTCAACCGCACGACCACCCTTCTTCGACGGGAACGACTTCGCCTATTAGAAAGGTAGGATGCAATACTACCTCATGAATGATATTGAAAATTGGATAAGTGTTGCAGATGGCTTCGAGGCGCCCGTCGATGAAAGAGGAGACCCAACACCTATGAGATCATGGTCAAAGGAGATGATGAAGAGGGCGCAATCAAATGCCAAGGCCACCACCACATTGCAATGCGGGCTCTCGAAGGAGCAACTGAATAAGGTAGGGTCGTTCAAGAGCGCCAAGGAACTATGGGACAAGCTGGTTGAACTGAACGAGGGGTCAAACGAGTCCAGAAGAGCCAAGAAGGACTTGCTAGTGGCCCAACTGCTATCCCTGTTCATGAAGAGCAACGAGACCGTCAGCCAGCTACATGGAAGAGTAAAAGAAGTGATAAATGAGCTCCATGTGATTGGAGAGAAGATAGAGAACCAGGACATCGTCAAGTACGTTCTACAAGCATTCCCAAGAACCACCTTGTGGGCATCCATGGTTGATGCTTACAAGGTATCAAGGGACTTATCTTTAGTTAAATTAGACGATTTGTTTTGTGAATTTGAACTGCACGAGCAAGCTAACATTTCGGCCAATGAGAAAGGTATTACTTTTGTTGCAGAACAGGAGAAGAAGAGGAGGAAGGAGAAGAAGAAGGTGGTCTACTCATCTTCATCAGACTCAGAGGAGTTAAGCACCTCCATGGACAGTGACCAAGAGGCCTTCATGGTAAGAAAATTTCGTAGAGCATTTAAAAGTTTATCTAACAAATCCTATGCTAGAAAAGGGGCCAAAGGTAAGGGTAAGGCCAAGGACATAATTTGCTACAACTGCCACCAAGAGGGACATATGAAGAACGAGTGTCCCCAATTAAAGAAAAGGGATGACAAGAAGGAAGAAAAGAAGAAGAGTGACAAGAAGAAATCAAAGGGAAAGGAGAAGGGTGCCACCAACCTTAAGGCAACTTGGGATGATCCCTCATTCTCAGAGGAAGAAGAAGAGCAAGTCTCCCACTTTGCTCTTATGGCACAAGATCACTCGGACTCATCAGACGATGAACAAAGCTCAAGTAGTGAAGATGATGTTGGATCGAGAGAACCGATAGAGGGGGGGGGGTGAATATCGGAAAACGTTCGGATTTAGGTAAAGAGAAATTGCACAGCGGAAGATAAAAGCAAACACGCGAACACAGTAATTTTTTACTTGGTTCGGAGCCTAGGTCGACTCCTACTCCAAGGCCCACGATCGTTGATCGTTTACTTTGGGCAATTCTATATGAGGCGTAAAATCAGTTTACAAATATAGATTACAGAATAAGTGCAGTAAACTTAACAAAAAGGAAAAACTCTTCTTTTACCGACGTCCGATGTAGGTTGTCTTTTTCGGAGCAGCGGGACGTCGTCGGCTCGAGTTGGAGGGTTTCCGGAGCGAGGCGCGAGAGCAGAAGAGCGTAGAAGCGTTGATTGAAAGTGTTGTGTGAAGCTTGGGGTCGAGGGCCCTTTATATAGGGCCTGGGGGAGCCCGGGACGTCGGGGGCGCCCCCCCCACGTGGCGGTCGATCCGTCAATAGCTCGGTCAGCGTCTGATCCCTTCAGATTCGAGATCCGTTTTGACCGGGGCGCCCGGAGCGCTCAGGGTGCCCGCATTGACCGGGTCAAATCTTCATCCTCTTGGCTTCGCGAGGGTGTGCTTCGGCAGCTGGCACTGGGGGCGCCCGCGACAGGCGGGGCGCCCGGAGCATCCGGGTCGCCCGGAGCATCCGGGGAGCCCCGACATATAACTGTCGAGGCGTGTTTTCGCTTCTGCTAACTTGGGTTGACCTTGGGGGCGCCCGGAACATCCGGGGCGCCCTGCTCAGCTTCTGCCTCACTTCTTTGAGGCTCTCTGAGCTGCAGATACTCAGTCCTTCGGTCCTGCATCCAGGGTTAGTCCAAACAGCAGTATTATATTATTTTATACAGCCTTAGCTGTCTTGGTTCTGACTTTGGGTCTCCAAAATGGAACCCTAGGTCGAACCGACGCCTACTGTTCCCTCGACGGGGAACGCGTCCTCACCTACTCCTCTCGGGAGAATGTACCTGATGCCAACCGCTCCTTTGGTTGGACTTTTGCCTGGCGGTCCTTTGCCAGGTCTTGGATACTGAGCTGTCCTTCGCCCGGTGCCTAGCAGTCTTTCGCTAGGTCTTGGTGACTAGCAGCCCTTCGCTAGTTGCCTAGCAGTCCTTCGCTAGGACTTGGTGACTAGCAGCCCTTCGCTAGTTGTCTAGCAGCCCTTCGCTAGGACTTGGTGACTAGCAGCCCTTCGCTAGTTGCCTAGCAACCCTTCTCTAGGACTTTGTATCCTGGCATTCCTTCGCCAGGTGCCTAGTCGTCCTTCGCTAGGGTTTTGGATCCTGGCAGTCCTTCGCCAGGTGCCTAGCAGTCCTTCGCTAGGGCTTTGGATCCTGGCAGTCCTTCGCCAGGTACCTAGCAGTCCTTCGCTAGGACTTTTCCTGCACACTCAGTGAATATTGTTAGATCACAAACAAACTTAACTTTGAATCCTTTGCCAATATCAAAACAAGGTTCGATATGGTGCTTCCTGCACCAACAGATGAGAGCTCCTCCACTTCATCATCAGAGTCAGAAGCTTCGGTAAGTGAGGTATACCACTTACCCTCCTCTACTTTAGTGAAAATAATTTCTAGCACGAACATGGACTTAGCTAAGGCTAGAAGTAAAGTTAAGGATCTAAAAGAACAAATTGTCATGCTTAAAGTAGAAACTACTAAACTTAAGGATTCGTATGCTAGTTCTACCTTTTCACATGTTTCACACCTTGAAAATGAAAACAGGGAATTAAGGAAACAGGTAGATGATCTCACGAATGCCCTTAGGAAATTCCAAGTAGGATCAAGTAACCTTGACATGATCATCAACAGTCAAAGGGCTGTGTACAACAAGGCCGGGTTGGGTTATAGGCCTAAGACCAAGGAGGTAGCCTTTGTCTCACTTACCGGTAGGATTGGTGCATCTAGAAGACTAGGGGCTAGGGGAACCGCAAAGAAGGCATGGGTACCTAAGAGATTTCTAAATGATGCTTATGGATCAAAGATATAGGTACCAAAAGAGTATGTTTTCCATGTTGTTTAGGTAAAGGTGAAGGAGACCTCAACTATGTGGATAGTAGATAGTGGATGCTCAAGACACATGACCGGGGATGTGAGCAAGTTCGCCACTATTAGCTACCTAAGAGAAGGGACGGTCTCCTTTGGAATAGTGAAAAGTTGAGAATCATTGGTAGGGCCACAATTGAGGTATCTCCCACCATTTCCATACATAAGGTACTTTTAATCAAAGATATGAAGTTTAATTTATTAAGTGTAAGCCAATTATGTGATGCCGGTTTTAAAGTTGAATTTCATGCTAGAAAATGCATAATAAGGCAAAATGAATCAAATACTATCATATTAGAAGGGTTTAGAGAAGCAAATTTATATTATCTTGATCTATCTTATGCTACTAACAATGTTGTTAAGTGTCTCATGTCTAAAGAAGAAGAAGGGTGGTTGTGGCACCGGAGACTTGGACATGTCAACATGAGGAGTATTGTAAGAGTGGCCAAGGAAGAGTTGGTGAAGGGGCTCCCAATGATCAAGTACGAGAAGAACAAGTTGTGTGATGCATGCCAAGAGGGTAAACAATCAAAAGCATCACACAAAGGTAAAACTCTAATCACTACTTCCTTACCTTTAGAACTTTTGCATATATACTTGTTTGATTGCCATAGTACTCCCTCACTTGTAGGGAGTAAGTATTGCCTAGTGATAGTAGATGACTTTTCTAGGTTTACATGGGTCTATTTCTAGAAACATAAGGATGACACCCTAGAGATCTTCATAGGATTTAGTAAGAGGGTAGAAAACGAAAAACATACCAAAATAAACCGAATTAGGAGTGATCATGGTGGGGAGTTCCAAAATGCCAGTTTCACACAATTTTGTATTGAAAATGGGTACAAGCATGAGTTTTCATGCCCAAGGACTCCTCAACAAAATGGGGTAGTTGAGAGGAGAAACCGAGCCCTACAAGAAGCTGCTAGGACTATGCTTAATGCATATTCCCTTCCTAGCTATTTTTGGGCCGAAGCGGTTAACACCGCTTGCTATATCCAAAACCGGGTATTGGTACATAGGTTTTTAGGAAAAACACCCTTTGAACTGTGGAATGAAAGGGTACCACAAGTTCATTATTTTAGAGTCTTTAGATGTAAAGTTTACATATTAAATACCAAAGATTACCTAAGGAAATTTGAGTCAAAAGCCGATGAAGGGATTCTAGTAGGGTACTCATCAAATAGTAGAGGTTATAGAGTGTATAACAAGAGGACAAAGGTGATTGAGGAGTCCTCAAATGTTAAATTTGATGAAACAAGTAGTACCTACCCTAGGAAGGCCTCAATTGATAAGGATATAAAAGAGGTCCAACCCCTTGCTCAAAGAATCCAAGACCTACATTTGGAGGGCAATGATCAAGGGGGAGTAAGAAATATCCTAGAGGATGAGGAAGAAGGAGTAAATGAACCTACAACCTCTAGACCCTTGAGACATCACCATGATCACCCTATTGACCAAATAGTGGGTGATGTTACTCTAGGAGTAAGGACTAGGTCCTACTTTAGGGATCAAACTAGTCAAATAACTCTAATATCCCAATTAGAACCCAAGTCCATTGATGAAGCATTGGGAGATGTTGATTGGGTCTTAGCCATGCAAGAAGAGCTAAATCAATTTGAGAGAAGTGAAGTTTGGGAACTAGTTCCTAGGCCCAATGATTGCACTATTGTAACCACTAGATGGGTCTTTAGGAATAAACTAGATGACCAAGGTAAAATCACTAGGAACAAGGCTAGATTGGTAGCTAGGGGGTTTAACCAAGTTGAGGGACTAGATTATGATGAAACTTATGCCCCCGTAGCTAGGTTAGAATCAATTAGAATTCTACTAGCCTATGCCGCTCACATGGGTTTCACACTCCACCAAATGGATGTGAAGTCGGCATTCCTCAATGGAATCATTAAGGAAGAGGTTTATGTAGAACAACCCCCAGGGTTTGAAGACCCTAACTTTCCAAGACACGTGTTCAAATTAAGAAAAGCCCTATATGGATTGAAACAAGCTCCCCGGGCTTGGTATGAAAGGCTTTCTTCATTTCTAGTGTCTAAGGGGTTTAGGAGAGGAACAATTGACCCTACATTGTTCCTAAAATCTAAGGATAAGGACATATTTGTTGCCCAAGTCTATGTAGACGATATCATTTTTGGGTCAACAAATAATGACTTCCTACAAGAATTCATCAAGTGTATGGAAGATGAATTTGAGATGAGTCTTGTAGGAGAGTTAACCTTCTTCTTAGGCCTTCAAGTTAAGCAAACTAATGAAGGTACACATGTCTTTCAAACCAAATATGCTAAGGAAATGTTAAAGAAATTTGGTTTAGAAAATGCTAAGGTAGCATCTACACCCATAGGAACCAATGTGAAAATGGATAGTGACATTGAAGGGAAAATGGTAGACTCTAAACAATATAGGAGCATGATTGGTAGCCTCCTATACCTAACCGCTAGTAGACCCGACATACTTTTTGCGGTAGGTATGTGTGCAAGGTACCAATCTTGTGCAAAAGAGTCCCATTTGGTTGTAGTTAAGAGGATCTTAAGGTATGTGAAAGGGACCCTCAATGTCGGACTTTGGTATCCTAGGACTCCTAGTGTTGACCTAATTGGATACACCGACTCGGACTATGCGGGTTGCAAGTTAGATAGGAAGAGTACAAGTGGAGGGTGTCAATTCCTTGGGTCTTCCTTAGTTAGTTGGAGTAGTAGGAAACAACCATGCGTTGCCCTATCAACAACGGAGGCAGAATATGTGGCAATGGGTGGGTGTGTTTCCCAACTCCTTTGGATCATGCACACCTTAGAGGATTATGAGTTACATTACACCAAGGTCAAAGTCTTGTGTGATAATGTAAGTACAATCAATTTAACCAAAAATCCGGTTCACCATTCTAGGACAAAACACATTGAAGTGAAACATCACTTCATTAGAGACCATGTGGCAAGGGGAGACATAGAACTACACTATGTTGAATCAAAGTCTAACCTAGCTGACATCTTTACCAAGCCTCTTCCCGAATCGGAGTTTACATCCTTAAGAAGAGGCCTTGGAATGTGTTTTGTAGAAGTATAGGGTGAACTTGGAAATATTAGCTTTGAAAAGGGTGCTTGATCCATTAGGGTGATACATTTGGCTCACTTGTGCTTGTGGCACATTGTTGAACCATTAAAAGTATCAAAATATGAAAATTAGACCAACTATAGGGAAGACAAGTGTTTAATTAATGGACAGTTTGCCCAAAGATCATAGTTGGACATTTTAAACCTTTGAAAACCATTTCATGCTTTACATACTTTGCCATGTTTTTAAAAGTCATATGATTGCAAAATTGATTTCAAAGTTTGATACAAAATGTAGTGGTTTTCAAAACTTTTGGATTTTTATCAAAAGTCATGCATGTTTGAAATTTTATATGGATTAATATTTTTCCCTGATAGAGTATAACATTTCAAACATGTATGCAAAATTTTACAATTTTTGAAATTTTCTGGAATTTTCTGGGAGTTTCTGAAATTCGGCAGAAAAGCTGAAATGGGTTACTGATAGCGTATCAGTTGACTGCCCATGACAATCGACTGGCACGCAGGTTTTCAGCCACTGAGAGAAATTTCAAAAATTGAAAATTCTCGCATTTGATGCCATGGGTTTTGGTTGCTTGAGGCAATCATTGTGATGGTGTCAAAGGGGGAGAATGTGTGGTTTAAGTTAGAATTTTGACTTAGAATGGATGGTTTAAGGTTTTCTTTCTAACTTACAACTTGGATGTTTAAGAATGGAGAAGACATGGATTAAGTGGAGGTACCTCTTATGTTCTGATATGTCTTATATTTTTAACATATTGTTGTTGTTAAGTGGAAACTTAACTTGGATTGTGACTAGAATTGAAAATGGGGAAAGACATAGGTTAAGGGGGAGGTTACCTCTTAGGGTTACTATGTCTCATGATTTTTCAATTGCTATGTGTTGCTATTGCTATTGTGGCTGTTGTTTATCTCTAACTTAAACATATTACTACACATCAAAAAGGGGGAGATTGTTGAGGCAATCGACCCTTAAATGATTGGAAGATCATGGTTTTGATGTGTGTGTATGAATATGTTTGAGGTTAGAGTGTTATGTTGTATTTGATGTGTGTGATTGAGTTTGCAGGACTTGGAGAATCACACATGGTGGACATATTTGAGGGACGAGAGCCGAGGGAGGAGAGCTCCAAGGGTAAGCCGGGAAGTGGACTTCAAGGGCACACGTGAAGGGTGGCATGGAGGCAAGCCAAGGGAAGGCTTGCGTGCGCATCCGAGGGACGATAGCCAGAGGAAGAGGACTTCAAGTGGCGAGCCAAGGGAGCAGACCTGAAGGCACACGCGAAGGAGAAGGTCCGGAGTGGCTGGAACTGAGCTGTGAGGCAGGGCAGTCGACTGGCCCAGTGGCAGTCGACTGCCAAAACCCACAGAAGTTTTCAGCCTCGGACCAGTCGACTGCCATTGGGGCAGTCGACTGGTATACCCCCGAAACTAGCCGTTGGCTAGCAATTAATGCTAGGCCAGTCGACTGCCCCAGGGGCAGTCGACTGGTGCGGGCTGGACAGATTGCGAGTCTGTCCTTTTCACCTATAAAAGGAGCACCTTTTTGCATGTGTACGGCACGGTTCCGTACAGTAACGAGGTGCTGCCCAACCGAAAAGTGTTCTTGCTTCCTCTCACTCAATCTACTTCATTCTGTAAAGAGGAAGATCGTCATTGTAAAGGTTTCTCCACCTGAAGGAGATTTTCATAGTGAAAGTGGTGCTCGCGGTGTGGATCCTTGGATTAGTCACCCATCTGGGTGGATACCAAGTAAAATACTTTTGTTAGCATTGTTTCATTTTCCTTTGCATATTATTTCCGCTGCGCTAACAATTCTGTAGAGATCGAAATGATCCAAAAAAGTGCATTCACCCCCCCTCTGCACGCCTTAGACGATCCTTCAGATCTCAGTTGTTCATAGATGGTCACGTACTTCTAAAGACGCTCATTCTTTATTTCAAATTCACAATTTATCTATTGAGCGACGAGCTGAGAGTCCGAATGTAGGATGACCTGAGCAGCTCCCACGTGCTTGACTGCTTGTAAGCCTACTAGAATTGCCTCATACTCAGCTTCGTTGTTGGTAGCTTGGAAATGGAGACGGATGGATAAATGCAATGTGTCTCCCCTGGGAGAAATCATTAGAACTCCGACTCCGCTGTGCTTGCTATTGGCCGAACCATCGACGTAGACCTTCCATATTCCATCAGCTTTGGGCTCCGGGACGACTTCAAGCATAAAATCATCGAGAGTTTGAGCCTTGATGGCAGTGTGGGGCTGGTACTCAATTCCATACTCGCTCAACTTTGTTGTCTACTTGATCAACAGACCTGAGGCCTCAAGATTAGTGAGGTTGCGCCCAAGCGGGCAGTTGGTAAGAACCACAATGGGATATGCTAAGAAGTATAACCTCAGCATCCGAGCCGTTAGTACGAGAGCATAAACCAACTTCTCCATAGTGGTATACCTTGTCTCTGAGTCCTATAGGAGATGTCCGAAGAAATAGACTGGGTACTGCACAATGTCTTCTTCCCGAATGAGTGCAGAGCCCACGACTTGCTCAGCTGCGGACAGGTAGACGAACAAGGTTTCTCCCTGTAATGGCTTGTAAAGGTTGGGGAGCTCGGCGAGGTATGCTTTTAAATCTGTGAAAGCTTTTTCGTACTAGTCGTCCCATTCAAACTTGATGGTCTTCTTCAAAATCTTGAATGGCAGGGTCCTGTCAACAGACTTAGAGATGAACCTGGACAGAGCCGTAATTCTGCCATTCAGTCGTTGTACGCCCTTGAAGTTACGAGGAGATGTCATGTCGAGGATGACCTTCACTTTTTCTGAATTAGCCTCAATCCCCCTCTCCATCACCATATATCCTAAGAACCGACCACTCTTCACACCGAACAGACACTTAGCCGGGTTCAGCTTTAGCTTGTTGGCTCTCAGGATGACGAAGGTCTCTTCCAGGTCGGCTATTATGTCTTTCCCCTTGTCTATCTTGACCAGGATGTCATTTATTTAGACTTCGATGTTCCTCGCTATCTGGTGCTAAAAGACCTTGTCTATCATCCGTTGATAGATTGCTCCAGCATTGCGCAACCCAAACGGCATAACGTTGTAACAGTAAGTACCATCTGCCGTCACAAAACTGACATTTTCTTGGTCTTCAGGAGCGAGAGGAACTTGGTGATCCCTGATAAGCATCCAACATCAAAATAAACTCACAACCGGAGGTAGAATCTACCAACCGATCTATCCGAGGCAAGGGGTAGTAGTCTTTAGGGCAGGCTTAATTTTAATCTCTAAAATCGATACAGACCCGCCATTTACCCCGGGGCTTAGGGACAATCACTACATTAGCCAACCAAGTTGGGAATTGAACTTCTCTAATGTATCCGACCTTCAGCGATTTGACGACTTCCTCTTTGATAACCTTGTCCTGCTCGGGCATAAAATGTCTTCGACATTGCTTCACTCGTGGGGCTCCAGGGGTTATATGCAAGCGATGCGTGACCAAGGCTGGGGGGACTCCTTTGATCTCCTCGGTTGCCCACGCAAACACGTCCCGATGTTTCTACAAGCAGCCGATCAGATGACTTCTCAGCTCCGGAGCAAGGTTGGCAGTAATCCTTGTAACCCCTCCCGTTTGTTGAGGATGGATCTGGACCTTTTCGTTCTCGACCTCCCTCCATTTTACTTTGGGTCCTTCCTCCTCTCGAGGGTTGGCGAGGTCAATCTGTAGCGCTTCGTGAGCCCTCCGGTGTTTGCGGGCTTCCGACCTGACCTCCCCGCTGTAGCACCGTTGGGAAGCTAGCTGATCTCCTTTGACCTTGGCCACTTTTTCACCCATCGGGAACTTGATTTTCTGGTGGTATACTGAGAACACCGCCTAGAATGTGCTAAGAGTCGAGCACCCTAGGATGGCGTTGTAGGACGTGGGAGCATCTATGACCTTGAAGGGAGTCCTTCTCATCCTCTCCAGCACATCATCTCCTAATGACAGGGATAGGGAGATTTGCCCTATCGACTGCACTCGATATCCGGTGAAGCTGAAGGCGGCATGGAGATTGGATGCAGCTCGTCTTCATCAATTTGCATCTGGTCCAGGGTCGTCTTATACAGGATGTTGACAGAACTACCTGTATCTACGAAGACGTGCTTAACCTCATAATTTACAATGCGTACGAGAATTACCAGTGCGTCTTCATGGGGGGCTTCCACGTCTTCCAGGTCTTCAGGGCCAAAGGAGATAACAGGGCCCTGGGCCTAACTACTGCTCGTTCCGATGGAATAATTCTCCAGCCGATGAGTGTGGGTCTTCTTTGCCCGATGAGAGTCTCCTCCGGTAGGACCTCCAGAAATCACTCCCACATTGTCCGATGAGGGCCCCCGCATTGGAGCTTTGCCTTTCTTGGGATCTCGTTCGAGGGAGAGAGATTGGTGGGGTATTATCTCTCGACTCCTTCCCTTGGAACGCGACCGGGATCGCCGCTTGGATCCATCCTCTCTTGACTGTCGCTTGAGAGGAGAAGAACTTCGACGCAGGGATTTCTGTCGGTACCCCGCTCTCTTCCACCGCTTCTGAGGTTTGGCGTCCGCTTCTTGAGCTAACCTCTTCTTCAAGGCGTGGACTCCTCTGTGGAGTGCATTGTACTGCCGTGGAAGTCGCATTACTTCTTCGATGGCTCCGGTTTGACCGTGTCGACTGTTTGCACCAACCTCTTCTTACCAGCCCAGTGGTCTTTCCCGGAGCGAGGATCCTTCCTCCGGGCTGGTGTTGGTGGTTCCCTTCTCTCAGACCGTATTGAGATCTGTAGAGGGGCTCCGACGGACTCTTTACGACAAGCGTGCTGCATCTCTTCGACGTTGACGTGTTTGACAGAGCACCCCAGTAAGTCGTCGAAGCTGGTTGGCGACTTCTTCACCAATGATCGGAAGAAGTCACCTTCGGAGAGTCCCTGAGTAAAGGCGCTGACCAGGATCTCTGATGTAGTGGTTGGCACATCTTGCGCCACCCGATTGAACCGCTAGATGTAGTCCTTCAGCGGTTCTTTCGCCTTCAGTTTGAGGGCGAACAGATTTGATGTCGTCTTCTGATACCGACGGCTGCTAGCAAAATGGTGCAGGAACGCGTTTCTAAACTCTAGGAAGGAATTTATAGAACCTTGAGGTAGCCTTTGGAATCATCTCAGGGAGGCTCCTGACAAGGTATTCAAGAACACTCGGTACTTCACACCATCCGTATACTGGTGTAGAATGTAGGGATCTCCTGTGGACACAAACACCAATAACGCAGCGGAAACAAGATCCATTGAGCGATCCATGCGAAAGAAAACTTGTACGAAGTTCATCTATCTAATAGATCTATTTAAAGTGTATACCTTTGGAGCGTGCCTTTTCGTTTATCCCGCTCGTCCAAGGTATGTCAGATCTCTTACACGTTTAAGCGTCCGTGTCTCTATGCGTATCCACATGGACACGATCTCTCTGTTGGATCTGGGATGGCTAGAGAGGGGGGTGTGAATAGCCAGCCACCAAAAACTCTGGCTTTCGATCTTTCTGCACTTAGGTTAGCAGCGGAAAAATAGAACAGAAAGAAATATAAACAGAAACAAACCAGACGCTAACAAAGGAGATTTACAAGGTTCGGGGATAACTTGTCCCTACTCCTTGGCGTGCCCGTGAGGTGGGCGATCCCTTGATCGTCGGCAGATCAAGCCCCGAAACTCCATCTAAAATCTTCTCCTTCTCGGTGGAGTAACCTCTCCACAATCATCTCAGAAATATACAGATGAAGTACTGGAGAGTACGAGAAGGAAGCACAATTGATGTAGCAGAAACGCTCAAGCAAGAAGAATATACAGAGTGCACAACAACACAGCAAAACCCACAGCAAAACCTTTGCTTCATTTTCTATCTGTTTTTTTATCTCCTCTGCTTTGCCAACCTCTTCTTCGTAAGCTTCCTTCTGCACATCAACAGGCTTCGTCACACACTGACCCACGGTGTCGTCACCCACTGACCCACTGACCTCCTCTGAGCTCTCAGTTCACTAAAGTCCTCTTCAGCTGAAGCTTCAGGTCAGTCGCCAGACGCCAGAAGCCGTTGAAACCTGCAAACCGATACCAAACAAAATAGCCGCAGTGAAAGTCACAATTGACCCTCCTTCTTGGCTCTGTATCGTCTCTGTATCATCTGCACACTCATAGAGTTATTAGCAAAGAAAATCGGAATCAAATCAGAAGGAAATCAGAAGTCTGACAAACATTTGAATTAAAGTTCCAAGGGGTTGATCAGTCACCGTGACCGATCGGACTCCCTCCTGACCGATTAGACTCCATTCTGATCGATCCAGTGAAGTTCTGATCGGTCTTACTGACCGATCAGAGATCAGGGATCGGTCACCAGACCGATCCCCTAGCCTGCTGGGATTTCAAGCCACAACCACCTCAACCTTCAAACCACAATCTCCTTATCGGTCACTTGACCGATCAGGTTAGGGCCTGATCGGTTAAAGTGACCGATCATGTCACTTCTTGACCAATCAGGAGCCATCCTGATCGGTCCAGGGTGGCCCTGATCGGTCGCTCTGACCGATCAGGGGTTTCTGTGAATCATTCTGATATGTTTCTGATCATTCACCATACCGATCAGTCACGACACAGAATGTTTCTGATAAGTTTTTGATCGGTCACCAGACTGATCAGACATCCTGGATTGGTCACCAGACCGGTCTACTATTAAGGGAGTTCGTGCCAACTCCTTGATCGGACTTCAGACCTATCCATCCACTCTCCGAGTTATGCTCAGTCCCCCGGACTAAGACTTCATGCCCAGCTTCACTCACCGGGACTTAGTCTAACCTAGCTTCACTTACTAGGACCCAGCTTCACTCACCAGGACTTACTTCACCTAACTTCACTCACTATGATTTCCTCCACCTAACTTCCCTTGCTAGGACCCTGCTTCACTCACCAGGATTTTCTTCACTTAGCTTCACTCACTAGGATTTCCTCCACCTAGCTTCCCTTGCTAGGACCCGGCTTTACTCATCAGGATTTTCTTCACCTAGCTTCACTCACTAGGATTTTCTCCACCTAGCTTCCCTTGCTAGGACTTGGCTTCACTCACCAGGATTTTCTTCACCTAGCTTCCCTTGCTAGGACCCGGCTTCACTCACCAGGATTTCCTCCACCTAGCTTCCCTTGCTAGGATCCGGCTTCACTCACTAGAATTTCGTGCCCAGTCCCCGATCAGGACTTAATTAGAACTTAATTATCACTCAACCAAACTTAAATCGGTGTCAACACCAAAACAATAATCAGGTCATACTGCACCAACACTCTCATCTTCGGGAAGGACTACTTTAGTTGTGCTAGCAACTTGAAGTAGTTCGCAGAAGCACCAAGAACCCCAAAGAAGGGTTTTGGCCAAGAGGGAGAAGAGAAGGAAGATACGAAGGGAAAGATGACACACACCCACTTCCAAAATGATAAGTCTCACTTTTATACTCATCCCATGAATATGAAGAGGCTTTTGTCTCTTTAGTTTCCCTTCATTAAAGTCAATAAAGAGCACATCTTCTCATGTGACTCTTTAACTTCTCTTCATTCAATGAAGAGAGACTTTTCCCTTTTCCCTTATTATTAATTCATTAAACACTTTAATGAATTAATATCTCATAAGTTCTCGACCAGGGCTCCCGACCAACCCAACCCGAGCTCCCGACTAAGTCTCCCGAGCTCCTGACTTGAGCTCCCGATCAGGTCTCCCGAACTCCCGAAGCATCGTGTCCTTAGTGTGTGACCCAATAGGTTCTCGTAACGTTGGCAATGTGTCTACACCGCTTTAGACACATAAGCAATGAGTGACATCTAGCAATGCATCATTGCTACCCAAGTAATAAGAAAAGTCGAGATCTGACTTAACCTCCGTGACTATGATAATGTATGACCTTGTCCTTCTATCCTTGATATCTAGATTGACCAATGAGGCATAGACCGTGTTATCCTCGATCAATCTTTGTGTTTCTTGATCCCCGAGTAGACTCACTCAAACAAATGAGTTCAATATCTCATATTGACTCATTTGAGCATGACCATGCATTTTAGTAGTCCTACTCGATCGAGGGGCCCACAGATATCACTCCTGTCATATGAAATGGATAGATTCCATCTACATCACTCACATCCCTCCGCATAATTCATTACATACCTAGTGATCGCCTTTATAGTCCACCCTGTTACGGGTGACGTTTGACGATACCAAAGTACATAACTCCTTATGTAGGGAACCGTAGTGACTTCAGGTCTAAGGACTATTCATATTAATAGTCACATGAGAAAGTTTATGACACTCATATGACAATCTATAAAACTTTCTCATTGCGGGTCAATTCAGTACACATTCTCTAATGTATACCCATGTGTCAACTTGATATCACATATCTATGCCTTGTGAGCTCAAGTCATCAATTGACCTACATGCTAGTCTCCATGCATTAATATTGTCCTTGAATATTAATGCTTGACTAGGAATGATTTAGTGTAGTATTCTCTACATTATCTCACTATCGATTCAACCAATTGATATAATGTAGATAAAAACCTACTACTCAAGGATATTATTATACTTAGTTATTTGACACAAATATAAAGTAAGTATAATAAGCAAATATGTCTTTATTAATGATAGAATATGATACAAAAAGTCCCTAGTCAATCATCATATAATTGGCTCTAGGACTCCTACTAACAAGAAGAGCCGCGTTCTCGAACTTACAGACGTGGTCATCTAGATCTGACTTCCCATCATAGTTGACAATTCCTGTACCACGGAATTGCTTGGGCATCGGGTCTTCTATGATGTCCGGGGAGAAAGGGGTAGGCGGAGCCTTTGGACTGACTTTGAACCCTTCAATCCTCCTCGGTCCTTCTTCCTGCTTTAGGACGTTGGAGGCGACGAAGTTGGCTTTCTCCAAGTCCCCAGGGAATCTTGCCGGTGTGCTAGAGTTGTCAATACCTGTCCGACCGGTGGTGAGACAGATCTTTGGTTTCAGTGGTGTGAGGCGGACATCCTTGGGATTTTGCCTTGTACCGAAGGTGCTCGTCGTGAGGCAGCTTGCTCGATTTGATGTTATTTGAACGCTCCTTTGACGGCGTTGGCGACGAGGCGATCCAACTCTTCTTTTGTCAAGACGATGGGTTGTCCCTCCGGATCTGCCATCACGGTGCTCCTTCTGGTGCTTTGATTTAATTTCTCACAGACGTCGCCAAACTTGTTCCGGAAAGGAATCGATGTGGACGAAGAGTCACGAGAGCGCAACCCACAAGGACGATGATGAGGAGAAGAAGATCACACCCTACGAGATTAATACAAGCGTTAATGGGAACACACTGAGGGGTTTCCGGCGGAGTTCACTTTGATGCTCAAGTCAGAATCTATGTCACTTGCAGCAGGACAACGAGGGAGTAGAATGTTTGTGAGTTCAAAGAGCGTACCCCCTTTACCTGCGTGTCGAAGCACTTTATATACTTGAGGGCTTGGTCACACGTATCTCCACGTTCTCTTCCACGTTCCGTAATCATCGGTTACATGATAACTTTAAGGTAATGACCGTAACGATTATTAAGGCTTTAATTGTCGCGTGTAACGGACAATAATTATCCGATGACTTTCTTGATCCAGAAAGAAGAACGAACACTTGAATTTGGGCTATCTGGTGTATTGACCTTTGGACTTTGCTCTCCCGAGTTGGTCCTGGGGTGTCTCCTCCCGGGATGACCTCGGGGGTCTGTCCTCCCGAGATGGTTTCGGGTGCATGTCCTCTCGAGGTGGTCTCGAGGTCTGTCCTCCCGAGGTGATCTCGGGACCTTAAGACCCGGCCAGCCCTCGGGCGTATGTCATCCTAAGATGGTCTCGGGCACATGTCCTCCCGAGGTGATCTCGGGAGCTTAAGGCTCGGCCAGTCCCCGAACAATTATACTCCCGAGGTATTTTCGAGAACTTGACCTCAGTTTTTAAGTTCAGTGGATCCTGACACGTAATTTTTTTATGTCACATGTCAACCCTAGGGTGCTTGACACATCAACATACATTCAAAAATACAACAACGTTAGAATCAAATTCTTATAGTATGATTATTCATCACGTCATTTACCATGACATTGTGTCCTTAGAATATCTCTATCTTATCTATTATATTGCAGTAGAAGATGATATTTTTTCTCCCGGATCCCTTGAGTATTATCTCATATAATTTAGCAGGGAAGTAATTCATGAAAATTTCATGCCATTTGTATAAAAGAGTCAGGTGATCCTAAATATACTGAAAATTAATCCATGATACATTATAACAATACTAAATATATTAATCATAGAGCAATGATAGAGAGAATGAAAATGAGAAAGTAAAAATTATAGTGAATGATGTGGCATGATGTGGCATGACGTGACACTTTATATGCACATGTCCGATTATCGCTTGGACACCATCGGCGGTCTTCGGCTGCTGTCCCGAATCAAACTATACCCTGGGGGGCACGGTGAACCCGTCGGAGATCGTGCATGCAAGATGACACGTCATTCACTATGATTTTCACTCTCTCATTTTCACTCTCCCAATCATTATTCTTAATTAATCATATGTGTCAATTCACGAGGATATCTTTATCTCATATAATATCGTTAATCCTAGGGTCGTAAAATAGAATTTAAAATTATTTAGGGCTTATAGAATCGAGAATTTTGAGAGTTGAAGTATCAAAAATTATGAGCAAACAAATAAAATTGATAATTGACCATCTTTGTATAAGATTTTCTTTTTTAGAAAATAAAAAAGGAATAGATTTGGTATCATATTAATATACGTTAAATAAAATTATGAGATATAACTTATATTTACATATTTAGACTTATATCGTTCATTATCTGACAAAGCAGTGGTCACCTCATGTGTGACCACTCGTAAATTAAGTGTTCGCACGCGAAATTGTTGCTAGTTGTCTTGGGATGCAGCATTCACCTCACGTGCAGTTGCACACGAAACAGTTCCTGATCGCCTGGCTAGGTAATGTCTGCCTCACGAGCGATTTAAAATTATTATTTTTTTTTAAAAAAAAGAGATGGGTCTGGAGCTCATTCGAGCTCAGGGATGATTCTACCTCTAGTTAATCCTAAATAACTAATAATATAAGATAAAAATATTAAATAAATTAGAATTAATATGTTTATTAATTTATAAATATAGTAATTTTTATAAAATTTATCATTCTAATTTGATTTTTATTTTTAAAATTAATTATTTTTAATTTAATATTTTATCAATTAATAAATTTATGATTAATTAATAAAAAAATATTGAAATAAATAAAATTATTATTTATTTAAAAAAAAGGAGATGGTGCTAGAGCAATTTAGCTCAAGGATGACTCTGCCCCTGGTTAATCCTAAATAACTAAGAATATTTGATCTCATTGTCTAATATTCTCATTGTCTTTATTTTATTATTGTGTCAAAAGGTAAAATGATTGTTCGTCTTTATTTTATTATTGTTGATAAAAAGATGATTCGTTCTATTTCGTCTCGGTGTTTATCTCATTATATATTTACGAATGTTGGGAACAGTAGTCCTTGGCTTTGATGGGTGAATTAATGCAAGGAAATGGACATGTGAATGTTTTTTTTTATTTTTTTCAAAAAAAGACAAAATCTCAATGTTTGACTTTCTTTTAAAATTTGACTACGATTTAGTATTGAAATCGCATTTGATTTACTATTTCATCACGATTAAGATTATTATTTATATTTTATTTTTAAAAAAAATATTTAAAATTTTATAAATATAAAAAAAATTAAAAATTAAAAAAATTATAAACTTAAATAGTTCTATCCATTCAGGATACACGAAAATTAAAGCCATGAATTCCTTCCCTATCAAATCTTCCACTTTATTATATTTGTTTTGTAACTTTCTTTCAACGGCAATTTACCAAAGGGCGTACGTAACAATTCGAAATTACTAAAGGGCATACCATAGTTTCTATTTTACCAAAAGGCGCACGGTTTAAAGTGAACTTCCTATTATACCCTTGCCGCCACAAAATACCTTTTCCATTCACATTTTCGAGACATCCGAACCACTTTTGTATTAAAATAATAATTTGTGGTTCGGATTGCCAGGGTTTATCTCTCAGCGCAACAAGGTAAATGGTATTGTCGAAAGAGGAGATTGTGCGTGCCCTAGTTGTGCTGTGTTGAAGTTCATACTGCTCGGCACTATCAAAGTAGGATTTAGGGTTTCTGCAGGGTTTATTTTTATGATAATGGCAGGAAAAAGGTCTGTGGGTGGTTCATCGTCTTCTTCATTGGTATTAATCACCAAGGTATGTTAGCGATAGGCTTAGGTAAGAACAACATAATTTGTGAAAATGTTTATACTTATTTTTGTTGAATAAATTTGTAATGTATAAAAACTGTAGGGTTCAGATGAGTTTAGGAAAACATTACATTGGTGCAGTGTTTTAGGACACTTTAAACATTTTGTTGAAGCATTTGAAATTTTAAATGATCGACACATTGCGAAGATCAAAAAGTCGCCCTTCAGTATTTTCTTGGACATAGAAGAATTGCAGCATATCCGGGGAATTTTGATTAATATATTTGAAAGTTGGGATTCAACCTCGCAAGTTTTTAAATTCTCAGGTAATAGTTTTAAATATGAATTATAAACAATATCTATAGTAAGATAAAACTTGGATATAGTTGGCCTTAAATGATTGATATTTGATCAATTTAAATGAGTGAATTTCAGGTGAAATTCACTTCAGGCCCTCGGTAGGCCTGAAATAAAATCATTTCAAGCCTATCGAGGGCCTGAAGTGAGTTGGGCCTGAAATGAATTCATTTCAGGCCCAAAGTGAAATAAGTTGAAGCCTATATTGTTGATGATAACTAAATATTTTAATTGTTTCAGGTGTACTGGTTTCGTTCACCAGACGAGATGTTGCTTTGTTACTGCGTATAGTGGACCGTGGAGTTTCGGTCCCTATTAATTCAACTAAAGCATCGGGTGACCTCTATCGTACTTACTTCTCAAATGAAAAACAACCTACCAGAACAAGAATTGAGGACTTACTTAAATATTATTCTAAAAGTGTTGAATCAGAGGATGATGTGTTATTAGTTTGTAAATTATATATTTTGTATATATTTGTTTGTATTTTATTTTCGTCTAGTACATATAAGGTCCCTCTAGGGGTTGTAGATATAGTAGATGATTATGACAATCTTGGTAGATTCAACTGGGTGGAAGCTATCCATAAATTTTTCTCCCCAATTACCTAAGATTGGGGAATTATTTTCATCAACTCAGGGAAACCAGAGGACCACCAACCTCCCTTACGTAAAGGGATTTGCTGGGCTTTTGGCAGTGAGTAGAATTTTCTTAATAAATTTTATAATATTTTGCTGTCATTAATGTAATTGTCTGGAAAACTTTGTGTAGGCATGGTTTTTGGAGCATGTACCCATTCAAAAACCATACAATGTTGAAGGACCCCGAATAAATCAGTGGAGGAATATTCCTTCGCATATTAGTAGGGTGAGGGACCTTGACAACCAAATCAGGTCCGAAGAGGTAATTATTCTAAACTGTGATCTATGTTAGTTTGATATTGAGGCAGTAAAATTTGTGTACTTGGTAATTGACAGGTGATTGTTGAAATAATTCCTAACCTACATGAAAACACATTGTTTGAGAACCTTGAGATTGGAGATGACATTCCATGGGCAATGGAGACATCACAAGGACATGACACAGAAGATGTAAGGTCATGTGGTGAATGCATTCTTAAAGACACCCTATTCAAGGAGTTAACAGAGGAGAATATATGTTTGAATGAAAGGGTGAAGGAATTAATTTCAATAATTGAAAAAAGGGGATGGAGGGTCAAGAAAGCTATCATGTAGTAGTCCTCTTTCTGATCTAGTATCTTGTAGAACAAGGAGAGGACGTGACCGAACTCGGTATGATTACAGGGATACTCCAATTGAGAGTCCAGTATGGCACCAACTATTACATAAGGGGAAGCGGAGAAAGGAACAAATATCAAATGTCATGGACAAGGGAAAAAGGAAACTTAGTGAGGAGGATATGGATGAAGTAAGAGAAACCATTACTGTAATGGAAGTCATGTCTGAAGAAGATATAGAGGAGGAAAAAAGAAGGACCTCCGAACTATACAAAATGAGGCAACAAGGCATTGATGTATGTGAGTTATTTTCATATAAATTACGTCAAATTTATTGAATTTGGTCATTAATTAGTTTGGTCTAAATTGTATCGATGTAGTTTGTGAAGAAGCATTTTATGAAGTCGAAGAAGAAAAATCAAGATAAAGAAGTGGCCTACCTGATAAATAAATTGGAGAACCTAAAGTAAGTTACGAAACATAGTTTAGTTAATATATTTGGGGCTTTAATATATAATCTTATCAATTAACTTGACAGGTTGGCTAATGAATTTATCTGGGAGGATGCATCCTTTGCTTTGAAATTGCATTCATTCTTACAAATCCTCAATGGAGAGGTTTTTACAAAAGGCGAGGTCATTGATGCCTTCTGTAAAATTATATTTAGGGGAGCATCCACATGTGGTAAGCCATACAACAAGTCAATATATTGTTCAACCTTCTTCACAGTAAGTGATGTAAATTAGTATCAATTAATAGATTGTAGAAGACCTAATATTATAATGTGGTTATTAATAATTTTGATTTTGCAAATTCTTAGGCTTCAATAAGATCGTTAAGAAAGTTTTCCCTGCAACAAGTGATGAAGACTGATAGATAGAACAAGAGTTTAGATATATTTTAATACCTTTGTGTAGTGATAATACACACTTTCACTTGTTGGCGGTGGATATAGAAGCAATGACTTTCAATCATTTAAATTCTCTTACTAGTGACCGTAAATATAAGCATGATTTTGACTCAGCGGTGAGCTACCTACCTTTATTCATATATATGCTCATCATTTGGTAAAAAATGTCATTGAAATTCATGATATCTTTTATAGGTAAAAGAACTTAAACAATATACTCACGAGGAATTTACGGCTATTCATCCATATCTACAAAGTCATCATCCCTTGGACAAATGGCCCTCCGTCAGATAAAAATGTCCCCAACAAGAACATAGGTAAGTAAGTGAGGAAGAGTTTCAAAATTTTAAAATCATGAAAGTATTTTATTACCCCACTTATTGAAATCAGAAATACTGTTTGTTATTTTCAGCGTGGATTGTGCCTTCTTTGTTATGCAATACGTCCGATGTCTCCTATACGATGAGAAGATGGATTTCAAACATGGAGATATGACGAAAATGAGATTTGATCTGACAGTAAATATTATGAGAGACATGTATTGTAGAACATGAGACTGTCAATCTCTTGAAGTAATGTTGTAAAAAAATATCCTTTGCTGGTGATTCAGCTCCATTTGTATAGAAATTGTGTAATTTGTATGAATATAAGTTATTGTAATTGTTTAACAAAATAATTGTGTGATGTTCATTCATATTGAGTTGCTGCAATGTTGTGTGCCAACTGATACGGTAAGAAAACATAACTCATAATGATTGGGACTAAGTTTGCACACCAGAAATAACATCTCTTTGGTTAACTCTAACTACTGATATCGAGTATGGACATATCCAAGTATCGAGGTCCATCAGTGGGTTTCTGATACATAATTTGAAAATATGACTTAATGGTCTCAAAGGAATTGAAATTTGGTATGCATTCTGTATTTACTTAGTAAGATGGATTAACTCTACCATAAATTTAAAAAACTTGTTTCAAATTCTAAAAATTAATAATTAAATAAATATAGAATATTATTCTATAAATCATTATTTTATTTAATGCCGAAGGTGAACATGAACTTAACTGATTTCAGGCCCACGGTGGGCCTGAAATCATTTTATTTCAAGCCCACGGCGGGCCTGAAAGAAAATGAATTCAGGCCTACGGTGGGCCTGAATCACTTGAATTCAGGCCCAGTGTGGGCCTGAATAGCTCCATTTCAGACCCAACTTGGGCCTGAAATCAAGTGATTTCAGGCTCACCGTGTGCCTCGACTGGGAAAATTTCAGGGTCTTTGTTATAGAACATAACTCATAAATATTGGTACTTAGTGGGCACATAAAAACCCACTGATATACCTAAAAATCTCATATTGCAAACTACTCCTATAGCAATGGTGATACAACAAGATTAGAGGTTTGGACCCCAAAAATTTCATCTCCTAGCTCAACCCTCTCTACTGATATAGGGTTTTCAGAATTCCAGATATGGGAAGTCCATCAGTGAGTTTTGCTCAAAACTCACTGATGGACCTAAACTACTCCTATAGCAATGGTGATACAATAAGATTAGAGGTTTGGACCCCAAAAATTTCATCTCCTAGCTCAACCCTCTCTACTAATATAGGGTTTTCAGAATTCCAGATATGGGAGGTCCATCAGTGGGTTTTGCTCAAAACTCAATGATATACCTAAACTACTCCTATAGCTTTGGTGATACAGCAAGATTAGAGGTTTGGACCCCAAAAATTTCATCTCCTAGCTTAACCCTCTCTACTGATATAGGGTTTTCAGAATTCCAGATATGGGAGGTCCATCAGTGAGTTTTGCTCAAAACTCACTGATATACCTAAACTACTCCTATAGCTTTGGTGATACAGCAAGATTAGATGTTTGGACCCTAAAAATTTCATCTCCTAGCTTAACCCTCTCTACTGATATAGGGTTTTCAGAATTCCAGATATGGGAGGTCCATCAGTGAGTTTTGCTCAAAACTCACTGATATACCTAAACTACTCCTATAGCTTTGGTGATACAGCAAGATTAGAGGTTTGGACCCCAAAAATTTCATCTCCCAGCTCAACCCTCTCTACTGATATAGGGCTTTCAGAATTCCAGATATGGGAGGTCCATCAGTGAGTTTTGCTCAAAACTCACTAATATACCTAAACTACTCCTATAGCTTTGGTGATACAGCAAGATTAGGGGTATGGACCTCAAAAATTTCATCTCCTAGCTCAACCCTCTCTATTGATATAGGGTTTTCAGAATTCCAGATATGGGAGGTCCATCAGTGAGTTTTGCTCAAAACTCACTGATATACCTAAACTACTCCTATAGCTTTGGTGATACAGTAAGATTAGAGGTTTGGACCCCAAAAATTTCATCTCCTAGCTCAACCCTCTCTACTGATATAGGGTTTTCAGAATTCCAGATATGGGAGGTCCATCAGTGAGTTTTGCTCAAAACTCACTGATGGACCTAAACTACTCCTATAGCAATGGTGATACAGCAAGATTAGAGGTTTGGACCCTAAAAATTTCATCTCCTAGCTTAACCCTCTCTACTGATATAGGGTTTTCAGAATTTCACTCTGGATTCAAGTCATTCAGGGACACCGTGGGCCTGAAGTTATTTTATTTCAGGCCCACCTTGGGCCTGAATTCATTTTATTTCAGGCCCATGATGGGTCTGAAATAATTTGATTTCAGGCCCACCTTGGGCCTGAATAATTTTATTTCAGGCCCATCGTGGGCCTGAATAACTCTTATTTCAGGCCCAGCGTCGTTCAATAAAATTAAATACATAATCAATAAAATTAAATATATGTGAATTTTAGAGCCTTAAAAAGTAAATATAAATACATAATCAATAAAATGCACATGATAAATACATATGATATATAACAAATTTAGTTTTTTTTATAAATAAAAATAGATATTTTATAAATTATAATTATAATACATATAAAAAGGGCGGCCTAGGGCCTGAAATCCTTTTATATCAGGCCCAGCAGTCACTCAGCTTTATAGCGTCCCTGGGAGCCTAGTGCTAAGCAATCGTCTTCTAGCTCCAGATTTGTTGCGATTTCTAGGTAGCGGGCTTGTCTTGATTGGAGTGGTTGTGGGCGACATCCTCGTCATCGCACTTGACGAAATGTACGTACCCTAATTTGTAGTTTGTCATTTCACTTCTTGCTTTCACCTAGGGTTAGCGATAGTTTTGAGTAAAAGACTGATTTTGAGGAGGCCCTTTTATGAACGAATTCTAAGTGTCATTTTTGTTTGTGTCAAATAATTTTTTGTTTGATGGTTGCAAAGTTCGGTATGGGTCAAAAAAGATCAGCTTCAAAGAAAGCTGCTCCCACCAAATCTAAGAAACAGCAAGTCCCTGGGGGAAGTCATGAGAAAAAACAGCTGCCAAAATGAAAAATCAAATTGCCTACCTAGTATTCAAGTTTTGCCAATAGAGGTCGAAGCAAACGAATGAACTGGAAAAGTAGCCTATGCCATTTCAAAAATTTTATTGATTCTGTTCCACCCACACCAGCACAAGAACAGTTGCTTCGAGACACACCCTTTTCTTGGGTCCTCGACCTTCCTACTAGTTCTTGTGTAAGACCCCAAGTTCAGAACATGTTTGATAATTGGGATGAAGAAGAACAGAGCTTTGTATTCCATGGGAAAAAACTCAATTTCACAAAGGTTGATATATCACTTATTCTAGGGCTACCTGACCATGGAGAGATAGTCCAACTTGATTTGAATGAGGCCTCCAGCCCACTGTACAAGGAGTATTTTGAAGATTCCAGTTGTTCTGCATGGCATTTGGAGAAATTGCTAATAAAGTCTACATCCAATGACAAGATGTACTGTCAGTTGTATATACTATATTTTTTTAGAACAGTGATATTTTGTGGTACTAGCAGCATACTTGTCATTCCTGCCCTGTCACTTATTGATAGGGATGGAAATAGGCCAGGCGGCCTGTGGCCTGGCCTGCATTTGGCCTGGCCTGGCCTGGGCCTGCTAAAAATAAAATAACAATCAGGCCCTTTTAAAAGCCTATTTTTCTTATCAGGCCAGGTCCAGGCTCAATATAAAGCCTATGAGGCCTGACAGGCCGGCCTGGGCCTGTTAAAATTACATGATACAAATTATCAAAATAAAGTTTTGATCCTTAGACCTCTGAGAGCAAACTCTTATCTACACCCTACTAGCCAACACACCACAAATCTATTTTCATTATATCATACATATTTTATATATTTACTTTGGAAGGAACATATATATTTATGATATTTTTAACTAATTTGTTAAATTAGTATTTTGGATAATCGAATTAAATTATAGGCTTTGTAAACAGGCCACAGGCCAGGCCAGGCTATTGAACAGGCCAGGCTCAGGCCTAGAATAAAGCCTGTAACAGGCCATAGGCCAGGCTCAGGCCTGTTTACTATTATACAGGCCTGGCCTGTTAAGGTGAAAGCCTGGCCTGGCCTGGCCTGTTTCCATCCCTACTTATTGATTGCGTAGATGATTTTGACAATCTACGAAACTATAATTGGTGCAATGCCGTGTACAATTTCATGGATCCTCAGTTGGGAGCCATTGGAAAGGAGGTGACATTGAGGCATAGACGACATGTAGGTGATTCAATCCAACCGGCCAAGGCTCCCTTGCTCAAGGGATTTCTAAATATTTTGGCTGTAAGTTAGAGTACATTTACCTGCTCATATAATTTGATGATGGATATTATTTACTAATTATAATGATATTGCAGGAATGAGTTACTGAACATATTAGTATTGCTGCTCCTGAACATCCTCATATATTGCCAAGAATACTTCGCTGGACTTGGCCTAAAGCCCACGTTGAGAGTATCAAGAGGATGATAGACCGTGTGGCCACAGATTTAATTATTCTTGATTTAATTCCGTTTGATATAGAGCATGATTTGGTACCTGATTACTCTCCTCCAACTCAACCACTTGAGGTACACTGTGAGGTATTACAGCAGGCACCAGAAGGAAGCTAGGCAGCACAAGGAAGGCAACAAGCCTTACAAACGGAAGCCTGCGATATATGTATACAAAAACAAGAAGAAATTGAGACCTTACATCACCAATTAAATATAGCACTTAAAAGTTTGGAGGAGGCCACAAGTGAGACGGCAACAGCTATCAGTGGCAAGGATCAAATTATTGCTCAGAAAGAAACAATAATTGCAGAGAAGGAGTCCCAACTGAAACAAAAAGATGACATCATTCTTGAAAAGGATAAAATGATTGGTAACTTATATTCGCAGCTTAAAGTACAAGAGGAGCATAATGAAAAAAGGGTAGCTACAAGAGAGAAGATCTTACTTCAGTCTAACCAAAGAATCAAGACGTTGTATGAACAATTGCAAAGCAAAGGGTCAGATGAGGGTGAGCCACTTGCCAAAAAAAGGAAAATAAATCAGGTCAGACAAGACTACCAACCCAAAGGCAAGGGCAAACAAGTTGTTCAGGATGAGGATGAGGATGAAGATGAAGATGGTGATGAAGATGAGGAGGCTCCTGCCCTATCAATCTTAGATACTACAACGCAAACAACAAAATCTGAGACCTCCAACCAAACAAACTTATCTGAACATCACGCAGCTAAAGCTAAAGAATTTCAAAAGGTCAAAAGCAAAATCTTGAAGAATTCCAGGGCATTTTTTAAGAAGACTAAAGATGCAGAGATTGCTGAAACATTATTAAAGCCTAGTAAATTAAAGTGAGTTAGTTGCTATTGCGTTTGGAAAAATATTGTAAAACATTGATGATTATTGACATTCATTAATAAAATTTAATCATTCACAATTTCATTAAGTTGCTTATCTTATTTGCATGTAGGTATGAGTTGAATCCAGTATGGTCCAATGGGACCTTTATGTTGGTGACGAGATGGATAGAGAGGGGGGGGGTGAATATAGCCAATCACTTTTTCTTTGAAGAGTTAGCAAGTTTCTGCACTTGAAGTTGTTAGTAGCACAGCGGAAGCTTGGAAGACAGAAAATGCAGAAACTAAAACAGAAAACTAACTAGCGAAATTAGCAAGATCGCTAACAAGGACAAAAACACAGCAAGCTTCCCTGAGCTCCACCCAGTGGCGATCTCACGCAAGAACCCTTCTTCGTGTCTTCCCACTGTCGGACTCCAAGCTTCTTGTTCTCTCCTTCAAGCGCTCAAGTAATGGATGATTGCTTCTCAATTGCTTGCTCAAAAGTGAAGAAGACTTCAAGAACACAGCAAGCTTCGTTGTGGAGAACTCAAAGCACGATAAGAACAAGTTTTCCTCTGTTATTCTTCTCGCAGCCAACTTACGCCCTTTTCATTCTCCACACAGCTCCAGGTGACAACATCCCTGCTGTTCCCAGCTACTCATCTGCCAACGCCAGCTTCCACTGAGCTATCTTTGGACTCACTGAACTTCCTTCAGCTAAGCTCCAGTCTCAGCTCCAGTCTGCAGCTCGCCGTTGCAACCTGGGAAGGGAAAACGGACAAACCTGCTCCAAGGAAAGCCTCCATTGACCTCTCCTTGAGTGTTTGAATCCTCCCCTATCACCTGCAACTTAATCAGACTATTAGAGTAGCAAATCACGCAGTAAATCAAATATCAGAGACAAACAGCAGCGAATCGAATATGGTCAGACGCGATCAGAGCGTCTGACAGTGCATTTTGAATTAAAGTGATCGGTCACCTGACCGATCAGAGAGCCTCCTGATCGGTCACCAGACCGATTAGGCTGGTTACAGACCGATCAGGATTCGTCCTGATCGATCCCCAACGCTCAATCAGAAATCGTGATTTCTTTGAGATTCTCCTGGACTGATCACCAGACCGATCCCAGGTCGTGGATTGTTCACCGAACCGATCCACCCTTATATTGGGCGATTTCTGAGTTTCGCAGGCTAAGCCTTCTGATCGGTCAACTAACCGATCAGGGTGTCACCTGATTGGTCAGCAGTCCGATCAGGTCATCACCAGACCGATCAGGAACCGTCCTGATCGATCTTAGTGAGAATCCCGCGAAGCTGGATCGTTCACCAGAACGATCTGCACAGTGATCCTGATCGGTCATCAGACCGATCAGGAGCAGTTCAGCAAGGGAACTCAACCTCACTGCTCGCTCCCTGATCGATCACCAGACCGATCAGGAGCCAGTCAATGGGTGAAACGCATACTCCCTGATCGGTCACCAGATCCATCAGGAGCAGCACAGCAGGTTCCCAACCTCACTGTGTGCTCCCTGATCGGTCACCCGATCGATCAGTCATCGCTGGATCGGTCACCAGACCGATCCACGAAGGAGCTGCGTGCCAGAATCCCTGATCGATCGCCAGACCGATCCAGGGACTCAAACTCAGCCCTCCAAGCTAAGTTTCCATCCACCTTAGCCCTCCAAGCTAAGGATTTTCCATCTAACTCTCCAAGTTGGGAATTTGCACCTAACCCTCCAAGTTAGGACTTTTCACCTAGCCCTCCAAGCTAGGACTTTTCACCTAGCCCTCCAAGCTAGGACTTTTCACCCAACCCTTCCGAGTTAGAACTTCATCCAACCTAGCCCTCCAAGCTAGGCACCTGACCCTCCAAGCCAGGACTTTTTCACCTAATTCTCCAGGATGAGAATTTGCACCTAACCCTCCAAGTTAGGACTTTTCACCTAGCCCTCCAAGCTAGGATTTTTCACCCAACCCTTCCGAATCAGGACTTTTCCAACACCTAGCCCTCCAAGCTAGGATTTTTCACACCTAACCCTCCAGGTCAGAATTTTTCCAACACCTAGCCCTCCAGGCTAGAATCCTCCATATCATGCCTAATCCTCGATCAGGACTTAATCATAATCATCATAATCATCAACCTAAACTAAAATCGTTGTCAACACCAAAACACCAATCAGGGCCAGACTGCATCAATAATCTCCTCCTTTTTGTTGTTTGACAACCCAATTTTAAGTTTAGGGATTCCATGTTTTCCAAATTTAGAATCATAGGGGAATCCAGATCCTCCCCCTACAACATGATCATTCTAAACTTAACCAATCCACACTCTCCCCCTTTGTCGAACACCGAAAGGGGCAAGAGGGACAGTTAAGATTAAAATAAACTCCCCCTCAACCCTAGGGGTATCCCCAATCAACAGAGATGTGATAATTTGTGGAATAACCATATGAATACATGTGAAAAAGATAGCGCAAGAAACAGCAATCACATGCATCATATGAACACGAAGTATCAACTCGCAAGGAATGCCATAATATTTATATGTATCAGGTAAACATGGCATTTTAAGCATGAACATGGCAATGTAGCAAACATGCAGATAAAACACATATAAACAATCATGGCATCAACAATAGACATACTAATATCAAATAAGCATGTGAAGCAAAGTCAGACAAGTCAAAGCATAAAACATCCAGACAAGTAGCAAGATACGTGTGGCACAAGGCCTCAACAGTCAAGTCACAGAGCATACAGCCCAAAAGTCATACAACACAGGAAATCATCCAAAGAGAAAGGTAAGATATAGCGAAGCTCAAACATCCGCTGGAAGGTCGTCATCATCCACGAGATCATCCATTGTGGTGTCAGTAGGAGCCAGGGACCCTGGTGCAGTACTCGAAGAAGGTGCACCTCTCGGAAATGTGTGGCTGCGCCACTCATCATACCATGTCTGCTGGAGTGTGCGGGTCCCTGAGACCTCGGTCTGGATCCTGGTTAGTCGGGAATCTAGGGAGCGAAAGTCCGAACGAAACTCCTCACGATCTGTCGCCCCTAGCTGAATAAGCTCCTGCACCGTCTGATCCAGCTCTGAGATCTGCCAGCGCAGATCAGGCTCCGGCTCGTCGTCATACTCAGCGTCAGCAGGAGGAGCCTCGTGTGGTGCCTGAAAATGCAGTGCCCCTCCAGGAAGATCACCAAGTTCCCGTCCATCCTTCCACACCAAGACCCCATCGCGCTCACGAATGACAATACCAGACTTTGCAAAAGCCCGCCGACCCAAACGACAATCATGCTTAACCATGAGTACGGTCCTGCCCTTGGTGACATCAACACCGACGGACATAAGCCAATCAGTGATGATATGACCAAAAGGCATATAAACCATGCGACGGCTAGGCTTACGGTAGGATAGGATAGACTGAAAGATGCTCTCCATGATATCAAAGTCCATCTGGCGATGCATGCCGTAGAGCATAAGGCAGTGATAGGGTCGGATCTCGGCCAAAGGCTTTGAAGTAATGGGTAAGATGCAATTTGTAATGATCTTGAAAAGGACGTAGTCAGCTGGAGCAAGTCGAAGAGCTGCAAAAGTAGGAAAAACTGGACCCAACTCATCAAGCCCGGCAGGGCGAGGATGACCGAAGAAGTGCTGATAGATAGAGTCAGGGGTAACATCTGCGAACGGTGCTAGCAGAGGATCAGGAAGTTCAGGATAGATTGAATAAAGATTCGGTGATCGTCGACCACCCAAGTACTCTGCCAAAATCTCGTATGAAAAATCAAGGTTCATCTTCCCGACCCGAGTAGTGAACTCGAATCCCCCTTGAGGACCCTGTTGTAGGTTGTTGAAGAATTCAGAGACGAGGTCGTAATTTATGGTCCGAGGGACAGAACTCAGTCAGGAAGGGAACATCAATGGATCTGCAGGGTAATAGTTTGAAGGTCCTTGCTTGAAAGGCCTGTTCACAGGCCGCATTTGGGAACCGGGAACTAGAAGAAGGCTGTGGCCTTCTGGAAGGGGCAGAGGAGGAAGGAGCTTTCCCCCTCGTGCTGCCCTCAGTAGGTTCCTTGCCCTTGGAAGACTTTCTAAGGAGTTTGGAATTGGTCAGACACGGGATTCAAATTATTTGATAAGATCGATCATACAAAACAAGAATTGATCATATAAGATGATACCCAATCAAAAGATAGATAGAATCGATCATAGACATAAGGTGAGAAAGTAAGGTTACGGTAGGCAAAACATGATCACGGTACACCCGCAAGAACAAGAACAAAAACCATGGTTAGCTTCATATCCATATAATCCATTAAGAGATTTGTAGAAAAACTGAAATCAAAGCTTACTTAGGCGCCATGGGTGAGTTTGCGCAAGGGAGGAAGAAGCTAGTTCCTCTAGGTTGAGAGAGAAAGAGGTCTGCGCAATAGAAACTCTCGGACGCAGAGAGCTTGGAGCAAGTGGGGAGCTCGCAGGGAACAGGAAGACACCAGTAGGGATCTCCGCAAGAAATCACACACACGAAGTGGGAGAGACGCAGGAGAGTGCTCTCGCTCAAGCAAGGTCGCGCAGATGAGGAGTTTCGGCGCTAGGGTTCGGCGCTGAAAAGGGTTTTGCGAAGTTAATCGGTTGGTGGATCGGTCCACCAACCAGAATTTAATGCGTTTGAACGGATCACCGTTCCTGATCATGTCCAGATCGATTAGGATACAGCCTGATCGGACTGGAAAGGGCCTGATCGGTCGGATACCCAATCAGACGCGATCCTGATCGGTCGGGTGACCGATCAGGATACGAACAGTAGGGTCCGGAGAACAACCTCTGAGCTCCCTGATTGGTCTGTGGACCGATCCCCACAGAGTGCAAGATCGGTCCGGAGACTGATCCTGGCTGGCTCAGAATCCTTGGTCAAAAGGTTTGGAGAGTCACTGCTGCCTCTCTGATCGGTCTGTGGACCGATCACTACAGAAAGGGGGCCAGATCGGTCTAGGGACCGGTCAGCCCTACACCTGATCGGTCCGGTGACCGATCAGGATTCTTGATATGAACTGAAATGTTTAGTTTCAGAATTTCTGAGTTTTTCAAACGATATTTGATGGACTTTGTCGAATTTGGACAAGACCTCATGACTAAAATTGATCCCTGAACCAGAATCAAAGGTCCTTATAGATTCAACAAACACTTTGACCCATCTAAATGGAGTCAAACTCAATCAATAATCACTCAAGCAATTTTCACTAATTGGTATCAAATTCAATGTTCCAATCAAGTTTCCTTGATTGGAATGTCCAAGTATGATCATAGGACCAAATACACATATGTTATGCATTGGTTTTCCCCATACTTGGTCACCACCGTGATTATTATCTCGTCAACTTAATTTCTCAAGGGATGCAATGACATTTTGAGAAATTGAGTTGATCCTAACATCTCACCCCATATCTAGCAAACAAAAACGTTTTGTTAAACCTTATAGTTTGTGTGAGATGTTCTCAAAGTTACCCAATTGTTCCCAACAATCTCGAAATAACTATGAAGGGTTTTCAATGTAATTTGAAGATCATGAAGCGTGACACATTCCCAATTCCCGTCTTAGAAAACTAAATTCATTTTCGGGAAGTGGTTTAGTGAAAATGTCAGCTAGGTTCGACTTTGACTCTACATGAGAGAGTATGATGTTCCCCCTAGCTACATGATCCCTAATGAAGTGGTGTCTTACTTCAATATGTTTTGTCCTAGAATGATGGACTAGATTCTTGGTTATGTTAATTGTGCTAATGTTATCACATAACACATGCACACCCTTGTAACTCAATCCATAGTCCTCTAAGGTATGAATCATCCACAACAATTGTGATACACTCTCTCCCATGGCGATATATTCTGCCTCGGTAGTGGAAAGAGCAACACAATGTTGCTTCCGGCTCGACCAACTTACTAAGGATGAACCTAAGAATTGGCAACCCCCACTAGTGCTTTTCCGGTCCAACTTACATCCAGCGTAGTCGGAATCCGTATAGTCCATCAAATCAAAAGATTCGGTACGGGGATACCAAAGACCTACACCAATTGTGCCCTTAAGATATCTCAAAATTCGCTTAACAGCAATTAAGTGAGATTCCTTGGCACAGACTTGATACCTAGCGCACATACCCACAGCAAATAGGATATCCGGTCGACTGGCTGTGAGGTATAGCAAACTGCCTATCATGCTTCGATATTGAGTTAAATCAACGGGTTTACCACTCTCATCATTGTCTAATCTTGTGTTTGTAGCCATGAGAGTGGTTACCTCTTTTGAATTACTCATGTTGAATTTTCGAAGCATTTCATGTGTATACTTTGATTGGTGCATATGGATACCATCGCGAGTTTGCTTGATTTCAAGTCCAAGGAAGAAAGTCAACTCTCCCACTAGACTCATTTCAAACTCACTCTCCATGTGTCCAATAAATTCATTTAAATAGCCCTTGTTGTTTGAGCCACAAATTATGTCATCGACATATACTTGGGCTACAAATATATTATCACCATCTCTTCGTAGAAACAGTGTAGGGTCTATTTGACCTCTAACGAAGCCCTTTTCAATTAAAAATGTCGACAACCGCTCATACCAAGCCCAGGGTGCTTGTTTAAGGCCATAAAGTGCCTTTTTGAGCTTGAACACGTGGTTTGGAAATTCGGTACTCTCAAACCCCGGAGGTTGTTCGACATAGACTTCTTCCCTAATCAACCCATTTAGGAAGGCCGATTTGACGTCCATTTGAAATAATTTGAAACCACGATGTGCTGCAAATGCAAGCATCAATCGGATGGACTCTAATCGTGCCATGGGAGCATAAGTCTCATCATAATCAAGGCCTTCAACTTGACTGTAGCCCTTGGCTACCAAGCGTGCCTTGTTTCTAATGATTTCTCCCTTGTGGTTCTATTTGTTCTTGAAGACCCATTTGGTTCCAATAATGGTGGTCCTCTTAGGTCTAGGGACTAAGTCCCAAACTGACTCCTCTCAAATTGACCTAGTTCATCTGCATTGCGATAATCCAATCGGGATCATTTAATGCTTCATCAATTTTTCTAGGTTCAATTTCGAAAATTAGAGNCTTGATCCAGACTGCTTCCTTTGCTGCTTCCGAAGCTGCAATATATTCCGCTTCCGTGGTAGAATCCGCTACGGTGTCTTGCTTGTAACTTTTCCAGCTTATTGCGCCTCCATTCAAAATAAATACGTATCCGGACTGAGATTTGGAGTCATCCTTATCTGTCTGGAAACTGGCATCTGTATATCCACGTATTATCATATCACTTTCTCCATATATTAGGAACACATCCTTAGTTCTTCTTAAGTACTTTAGGATTGTCTTGACAGTCGCCCAATGATCCATTCCTGGATCAGACTGGTATCTGCTTGTGACGCTCAGAGCATATGATACATCGGGCCTAGTACATAACATAGCATATATGATAGATCCTATCGCGGATGCATAAGGAATCTTATTCATGCAAATCCTCTCGTCTTCTGTGTGCGGACACATAGACTTTGAAAGGTTGATCCCATGCCTGATGGGAAGGTAACCTTTCTTGGATTCCAACATGCTAAACCTTTCTAGCACTCGGTCTATATATGTAGACTGCGAAAGACCAAGCAACCGTTTTGATCTATCTCTATAGATTCTAATCCCAAGGATATAGGTTGCTTCTCCCAGGTCTTTCATGGAGAAAGTTTTGGACAACCAAATTTTAACTGACTGTAAGACTGATATATCGTTTCCTATAAGTAAAATGTCATCGGCATATAACACTAGGAATACGACTAGCACTCCCACTAACCTTCTTGTATACACAAGGTTCGTCAGGATTTTGTGAGAAATCAAACTCTTTGATTGTCTCATCAAAACGGATGTTCCAGCTCCTGGATGCTTGCTTTAGTCCATATATGGATCGTCGAAGCTTGCATACTTTGGTTTTATTAACCGATGTGAAACCTTCAGGTTGTATCATGTATACATCCTCAAGCAGGTTTCCATTAAGGAAGCTGTTTTCACATCCATTTGCCATATCTCATAATCATAATGAGCTGCTATGGCCAGGACATCCGAATGGATTTGAGCATAGCTACTGGCGAATAGGTTTCGTCATAATCAATTCCTTGTTTCTGACGATATCCTTTTGCCACTAATCTAGCCTTAAAGGTAATAACATTACTTTCCATGTCGGTTTTCTTCTTGAAAACCCACTTGCACCCTATGGGCTTAATCCCTTCAGGCGGGTTAACCAAGTCCCATACTTGATTTTCGTACATGGAATCCATTTCCGACTTCATGGCTTCAAGCCATTTATCCCTTTCTGAATTTATCAGAACATCTTCATAACTGATAGGTTCGTCATTGTTAACGAGTAACACGTCGTTCGATTCACTTATGAGAAATCCGTATCTCTCTGGAATATTGCGTTCCTATCAGACCTACGAAGAAGTGGTTTGTTTTATGATCAACTGATAGCTCATCATTATGAGTTATTGGTTGTGGGTCTAGACTAGGTGTCTCTGTAATGTCTATTGGAGTTTTTGAACTTCTTCAAGTTCAATGCTACTCCCACTGTTTTCTTGTAAAAGAAATTCTTTTTCCAGAAATACAGCATGCCTTGAAACAAACACCTTTTGTTCCAAGGGATGATAGAATTGGTAACCCTTCGTTTCCTTAGGGTATCCAATAAATAGACATTTATCAGACTTAGCATCCAATTTGTCTGATACAGTCCGCTTTACATAAGCAGGACAACCCCATATTTTAAGGTGAGTTAAATGAGGTTTCTTACTATTCCACGTCTCATATGGAGTAGTAGAGACTACCTTGGTCGGGACTCTGTTTAGTAAGTAAACAGCTGTCTTAAGCGCATAGCCCCAAAAGGATTTTGGAAGAGTTGTATGATTCATCATAGATCTAACCATGTCCATCAAGGTTCGGTTACGCCTCTCAGATACACCATTATGCTGTGGTGTATATGGCGGAGTCCATTGAGACAATATCCCATTGTCCCTAAGATAATCTTGAAACTCTTGACTCAAGTATTCACCACCCCGATCGGATCGAAGTATCTTAATACTTTTGCCAAGCTATTTCTCTACTTCACTTCTGAACTCTTTGAATTTCTCAAAAGCTTCAGATTTGTGTTTCTTAAGAACACATACCGAATCGTGAGTGATCATCGATAAAGGTAATGAAGTAGCTATAACCTCCTTGTGCAAGAGTTGACATTGGTCCACATACATCAGTATGTATTAGACCAAGCAATTCTCCACTGGTTTACCTTTTCGGAAAAGGGTAATTTGGTCATCTTGCCTTTTAAGCATGATTCGCATGTATCAAATGAACCGGGTTCAAATGATTCCAGAATTCACATTGGTGTAATTTGGTCATGCGTTTCTTACTTACATGGCCAAGACGACAATGCCACGTATAGAGTTTATTTGATTATCTATTCGAGCACGTTTGTTGCTAACTTCGATATTGAAAACGTCATCGGATAAATCTAACGTGTAGATACCATTGTATAAAGTTCCGGTCCCATAAAGAACACCATTTAAAGTTTTGTAACAGCAATTGTTACTAAAAGTTAAATGATAACCCTTTTCATTCAAGCAAGAAATAGATACAATGTTCTTTATTAACGAAGGAACAAAATAACAATTATCCAATTCTAAGAAAAGTCCAGTAGGGAGCTTTAGCAAATATGTTCCGATGGCAACAACAACAATCTTTGCTCCATTTCCAACTCGCAAATTCACTTCTCCCTTGACGAGTCTTCTTCTATTCCTTAGCCCCTGTATGTCATTACATATATGTGAGCTACACCCAGTATCAAGTACCCAGGTGGACGAAGAAATAGAGTGACATTCAATAACGAAGATACCTGAAGAGGATGGGGCATCAGATGCCTTCTTCTTCAAGGACTCAAGATAAACCTTATAGTTTCTTCGCCAGTGACCCTCCTTGTCGCAGTGATGGCAAGTGCCTTTTGCTGCCTTTTCAGTCTTTTAGGCCTTTTTCTTCTTTCCCTTATTCTGTTCTTTGGGCTTCCTCTTAGAGCCTTTCTTTGAGGAACCAACTAACAGTACCGTCTTCTGATCCTGCTTTACAGAAGGCTCTACAGTCTTCAGCAGGTTGAGCAACTCAGGAATGGTAGTCTCCAGCTTGTTCATCCGATAGTTCATCACAAATTGTGAGTAACTCTTGGGCAAACAATGCAAAATTAAGTCAACACTTAGTTAGTTATCGATTGCAAATCCGAGTGTGCCTAGTCGCTCAATGTACCCCAACATCTTCAACACAAACTGTGAGACAGAAGTGTTTTCCTGCATCTTAGAGGTGAAGAGGAGTCTGGAGACCTCGAACCTTTCGGATTTCGCCTGCTCGTCAACAGCTCATGAAGATGGAAGATGATGGTATGAGCATCCATATGCTCATGCTGCTTTTACAGCTCAGGTACCATAGCGGCCAGCATGATGCAACTCGCAAGTTCAAAATCGGCCACATGTTTCTGATAGGCCACTAACTGGTCTGGAGTTGCACCTTCAGGAGGATGGTTGGGAAGTTGTTCTTCAAGGACATAAGCAAGCTTTTCTGCCATGAGGACTATCCTCAGGTTTCGAAGCCAGTCCATGAAGTTTGGCCCAGTCAGCTTATTGGTGTCCAAAATGGAACGCAAATTTAGAGAAGACATGATCAAGTGATTATCCTAGAAATACAAATTGAGCGTATGTGAGAAGAATGATAAAGAATGCATCAATATACATTAATTAAATCCTATTTATTTTTTGAATTGAATAACCCTTTTTATCAATTCGGGAGATCGTAGGAACATCTCCAAATAGGTTGATATCCAACCATAGATAAGAACAACCATGGCTAGAGTCCATCAAGTTATTCTTAGCTATGAAGGTAGGTAATTATACCGATTACATATTATACATATGTAACTATCACATTATGCTATCAACTAATTGAATGTTTGCATAAATCATTGGGTTGTTAACTCATTAACAAGTATGCAACAATATACATAGCACCCAACTGCACCTCTCTTTACATCGACCTTGGCTGTGGCATAACAAATCGATGCTCCAAGCTTAAGGCTGACCCATTAATCAAGAAATAGTTTTAATATGGTTGGAGCTCATTTAACTGTTTAGTCAGGCTTGGATGTGTCCAACAACCAAAACTAAGGATTGACCTCTGACTCCAACTATATTAATCATAAACTAATTCCATGGTTTGAACATGTTGAGGTTCAAACCGGGCATGGATGTGTCCATCAACCCAAACGAGAAACAAAACTCCGGTTCTAACCATATTAATAGAAGGTGTTGACCATAATATTTTGTAAGGGGTTTTAGGTCTCATCCTTTTCCTTTTAAGCACATTCATGACATATAATTATGTCATGTTCTAACGATTTCCTTAATAAAGTATGTATGTGACTTAATTTATCAAGTCTCATTGATTAAATTAGGAACCAGATTTCCTAATTCTAATTTCATACTTTATTCAAGGAATTGTTTTGGGAAATAATTTCCTAAATTGTCATAATCAATTTCGAAAATAATATGTTTAAGACTTTGATTTCTCTAAATCAAATCTTATTAAATTAAGAGACAGATTCCCTTAATTCAACCACATATTATTATCATGAAAATCTTATTTAAGGAAATAATTTTTCCTAATTAATTTTGGAGACAACAATATGTAAGAGCATCACCTCATAAATCAAATAAGGAAATTATTGTTTGAGAATCACCTCAAAAATTTCCAAGATTTGATCACATATTTTATTTATGGATAATTAATTACAACAAATTATTTACTTTGGGTGGCTCCTCGAGGCACTCCCTAAAGAAAAGAAATTTGTTATAGATCTAATTTGGCCTGCTCCCCGAGGCATAACCAAATTAAACTGGACAATTAAAGAACTTGTTAATAATATAATTTGGATGGCTCCCCGAGGCCTACCCAAATCAATTTTAACAATTCATATTCAAAATAGGAAATTAAATTATAACAACTAACTTTAATTTGGGTGGCTCACCGAGGCACTCTCCAAAGTAAAAAATTTTATTAATAATTTAAAAACCAATTTGAATTTAATTGTCAATTAATGTTTCCATAAAATGTCTAGACTTTCATTAAAAGAAAGTGCCCAAAATTATGAGCTTTCCATAAATGGAAAGTTTCCAAAATTAAAAGGTTTTCAGAATTATTGTAAGTTTCTGGTACAAAGAAAACTTACGTATTTACAAAATTAGAAAATTTCCAAAATTGGAAAGTTTCCAAAAATGAAAAGTTTTCACAATTATCATAAAATCTCAGAAACAGAGATATTTCAAAAGTTTACGAAATTTCATGAGGATTTCCAAACTTTAAAATTCCTAAATCTAAAATTTACCATAATTGGAAAGTTTCCATAATTGAAAAATTTTCCAAAATTGAGATCATGACAAAGTTTTCCGTAAAACAATTATATGATTATGTCGGACACTAACCGGCTCTGATACCACTGTTGGGACCGGGTGCATGCCGACGCGGACACGTATTGTAATTGTTACATAATTACATGCAGCGGAAACAAAAGTATGAATAATTTCCTAAATTATTCTAACACATGTCCTAAGCATGCAATGTGTTCACATAATCGTAATATAAAATTTTTGCAGAAAAGAAAATTACTCTACGAATTAGCTTGTGTAATTTGGAAGAAGGGACGAGATCCAACCGTTAGCGTCTCTTGAAAGCTCTGCCTCTATTCGTATCCACGCCGAGTATGGTCGGGATGACTTCGCTAAGCCACGAGTTTCGTGTTCATGAGAACTACTAGATTCTCCGTGAACACGACGAAAACCGAGAGAGTAATCAAATCGAAAGACTCACCACCAAGGTTGGCAAAAGAGGAAGATCGTCGCAAGGAAGAACTTCGTCACCTTGATGCTTCTCCTTGTGCTCACGGCAAGAAGAAAGAAGGAAGGCCTATGGCCGGCCAAGAGAGAGGGAGAGAAGAAGAGGAGAGAGCCCAAGCAATTCTTGGATGGATCATCTTCCATGGCACCCCTTGGGTCCTTTATATAGGGAGAGGTTTCTTAATTCCCAAGTAAACCTCTCCTTGATTATGGAATAATTTCTCAATCAATCCATAATCAAGGCTCTCATGATCAAGCTTCTTCTTCTTGATTATGGAATAATTTCTCAATCAATCCATAATCAAGGCTCTCTTTCTTTTGGCATGATTATATAAAATTTATAAATCAAACCAACCATTGGTTTATTATATAAAATTTTATAAAACAAACCAACCATTGGTTCATTATATAAATTTTATTAAACAAACCAACTCATGGTTCATTATATAAAAATTTATATAAAATTTATATAACCTTTTATAAAATAAACCAACCTTTGGTCTATTTTATAAAACAAACCAAAATAGCCTTATCCTCTTATGGTGGTGGCCAGCCATGACAAGAAGAGAGGAGACCCCCTTCCTTGGCCGGCCCATCTAACCCCAATTGGATCAAATCCCTTAATGAATTAAAATTATTTAATTAACCCATTAAGTCTTTAAAAGACTTAGCCATTCTATGCTTCCGATGCGTCTGAAATAAATTCAGTTTTGACTATTGTTTGGACTTACCAAAAATAGTCTATCTCGATTGGAGAATCCAATTCTCAACTCGTTTTAAATCCTTCGAATTACTCGTTATGCGTGTGACAAATAGGCTTTCAATTTATGTTGGCCGTCCATAATTAACTAATTAATTATAGAACGATCATGAGTGGCACCTAGTAGTACATCATGATCCCCAATTAATTGAAAGATCAACGGTTGACCTCAGAAATGATTCTGAAACCCTTCAGCAGCTATAATGAATCGTGCCCCATTCCCTTCACCATCTTATACCCACTTGGTTCAGGACATGGTCTATGTGTGTCAGTCCCCACTAGGCTGACTACGTCACACCTAGCCCAAGTAACGTTTCCTCGTCCTATGGATTCTAATTACTCTCATGTATTTAAGAGATTCATACTTTGAACATGTCATGCTCTGGCCAGAGGCTTCGAGTAACAATCCGACGATAGGCCTCGGGTATACATCTCCTCACAAGGAGTGGTGAATCCTTTGTAGGCTGTTCAAACATCTTCGGGCACTTCGGCTTATACCCAATCATCCTGGTCCACACCTCCTTGGAGATGCTTGCTTAAGATGTCAAAGTATAAGTCTCCATGACCAAGATGACTTGAACACCGTAAGTCAAAGGAACATCGTACTTAAGCTGCAGTAAGAACTTCACTGACATATCTATATGTAGACTACCATATGAAGTTTTATAGCTAGTCACTCCAATGAACTAGTTCCCTTAACTAGCATTCATGTTTATCTCCGGACATCTCAATGTCACCAGCCAGTGAGAATCAGCTGATTAGAGAATAACTCATGCTAGTCTCAACAGAATTGATAGTGTCCGTATTTATCAATTCATCGACTAGGGACAATTTCAATACTTCACAATTGCACATGTAGAGATAATCACTAGTTGTGAATTCATCACAAATTCTCTCATGCTGTGAATTGTATTGCGGACATTCAGTAAATGAGCTTAAGATCTTAATCAAATAATCATGTATACTCAAATAGTGAATATTCATTTATTAAAATAAATGATTACAATCATAAGGCGATTGCCTTAGGACACTTCTCTCATATCACTAACAGCTGATGCATTAGTGATGGAGGCATTGGAGGGGATAGATAGTAAAGCTTGTGATTCTTGAATTCGATTTTGAAGCTCTACAGGACCCTTCTAGTCTTTTATTTTATGATGATATAGTTGTTGTTGATCCTAACTTTCTAATACGGTTGTTGTAGATATTGTTGATGAAGCATGTGTTGGAAATGATTCTATAGGTGTAGGGGATTACACTGAGCCCTAGGAATCACCTACATTAGTTGGTATATCAGGAGATTCAGAGGATAGCATGAAAGTGTAGGGACATGCATGGCGGAACCAAGAACCCAAGAATCACCTCTTTTAATTGTATTTCCACCAGCACCTGAACCTGAGATGAATCCTTTACCTGACCAGGAGGAGGCCATAGTCATATCCATTCTTGTAGAACCTTCAGGTATTTTTCAGCAAGACAAGGTAAGTATTGTTAGATCGTGTACGGTACGCTAGAGGGGGTGAATAGCGTTTCTTTGATTCTTTCAACCTACGTTGTTAGTTTGCACAGCGGAAATACAAGATAATAAAACCAACAACAAGGAACAAACGCTAACAAATCGTATTTAGTTGGTATCCACTCCGGCCGGGTGACTAATCCAACAATCCGTCGGTGGATCACTCCCCGGATAACCTCCGGCTATCACGTGTCGCTCCTTGTGGGTGGAGAAACCTCACCACAACACCTTGGACGCTTTGTGAACACAGTAGACTACTAACCAGCTTTACCCAAGCAGGTTTCGTCAAGAAACTCAGCCACCACGACGTCCTATTTAAATAGGACTCGGGGCTGATTTCTCGCTACCAGTCGACTGCCCTAAGGGCAGTCGACTGGTGCCAGCCAAATTCGACCGTTGCACCCAACGTTCGAATTTTAGCCAACTCACCAGCCACCTACCAATCGACTGCCCCAGGGCAGTCGACTGGTCCCAGGCTGAGACCTTTCTGTGAGTTCCATCAGTCGACTGCCCCCAGGCCAGTCGACTGGTCTACTCACCCACCTACGGTTACCCTTCCTGAGTACATTCCTCTCCACACTCAGACCCTAGGATTTCCCGAGTACAATCACACTGCACTCGTACCCTCACGACTCGACTGACTCCTCCTCCGCAGCCTCGACTGTTGCCTTCGCGCCCTCTTCATCTTCGGCTCCCGTCCCTCGGATGCACGCAAGCCTCCAGCTTGCCTCCATGCCATCCTTCATGCATGCCTCGAAGTCCGCGCCCATCAGCTCATCGTCCCTGCTCTCCAAGGTCCCTCAGGTGCGCACACAAGACTCCAGCTTGTCTCCATGCCGCCCTTCACCGTACCGAGGTCGTCCAGTCAAGTCCATATGCGTAACCTGTACAACCTGCACACTCAACATATGCATATCAAATACAAGGGTAAACCTAACTTAAACCCTTTGCCCAAACATCAAAACCCATGGTCACTCCGGACCATCTTAGGGCCGATTGCTCCAACAATCTCCCCCTTTTTGATGTTTGACAATCCGTTTAAGTTAGGAAAGCAAGATAGTAGTAAATAGCAAAAACAATGCTAAATGAATGCATATGCAATGCATAACTGGATCCTATCCCAAGGCATCCCACACCTAACCCTCCAAGTTAGGAATTTTCGAACACCTAGCCCTCCGAGCTAGGCTTTTACCACCTAACCCTCCAAGTTAGGATTTTCCAACACCTAGCCCTCCAAGCTAGGACTTTTCCCACCTAACCCTCCAAGTTAGGATTTTCTACCAAACCAGGCTTTTTAAAGCTTCTCCAAAGCTCCCCCTCCATTGGACTTATAAAGGTTTTTTTTTAAGAACCTCTCCAAGTTCCCCTTACGCCAAGAATGGAGCAACCATGCTCCCCCTTAATCTCAACTCCCCCTAAACCTAGGGTTTCTTGCAAAGGAGTGTTTGGTTTCCCAACTTAAACCTAACACTTCTCCCCCTTTGCCTAACATCAAAAAGAACCCAACAATATCCCAATTATCGGTTCTTTTAATCCCCAATGACCATAAACAATGTGTACTAGCCCCCCATACACTTGTTTTGCATCATTTGGACCCCAAACTAGCTGATGATACTAAAATCAGCCTTGACCAGTCGACTGCTAAAATGGCAGTCGACTGATACTCTGAAAGTCTGAAATTTCAGCATTTCTGACGAACTTCAGAAATGCGCCAAAAATTCCACAAATCTCCAAAAATTTCCAAATTTTGTGAAGAGGTTTGTGGTACCCATATCTACTTGGGAAAAATACATTCCAAAATGTATCTATCACAATTCCAAGTTTGACATAAAACTCAAAACTAGCCAAAAACTTCAATCAAACCTTGACCTAAAGTTCTAGTTTTGGTTTCCTCTTGATGTCTTTGCCCATGCCAGCCCACAATGCATCCCTAGCATTGATTTACATGGCAATTACACACCAAAAACCAATTTTCATGCAATATGACCCCCATTGTCATATTTCCATGCATGAAACTCAAAAACACCGTGCCAAAACCCAAGAATTGAGACTCAAGTCCGTCTCCAATTCTTTTGGCACACTCCATGGTCCATCTAGACCACTAGGAGCACCCCTCCTAAGGTCAATTCACCATATATCCCAAAGGCTTCTAGAGCTCTCCCTTGAGCTCTTAGCCCTAGCCACCTCCCTAGGTGACTCAACAAATGCTAAACCACACCGGTGACTCTTGGCCTACGAACTCAACCCTCTTAACCTTGGACCCCTTGTCCTTAGTTAAGACCTTTTCCTTTCCTTTTGATGACATTCCCTTGCCATTCTTGCACTCCCCCTTCTTGCCATAATCATGTGCTACCCTAGCATATCTCTTTTCCTTGGCATGGGAGACTCTAGATCGGTATCCTAGACCCGATCTATCATTGTTGGGTTTTAGACCACCCAACACCATATCCAAACCTTTAGATCCAATAGTGAATATCTCTAGGGTTTTCTCTAACCTCTCAAGCTTTTCCCTTAAAGCTTGATTTTCCCATTCTAGGTTCCTAAACCTAGAATCCACATGCCCATTTTGGATATTCCTAGAACTACCCATTTTCTTAGGCATTTGTTTCTCTCCCTTGGGATTAATGCCTTTAGCCTTGGATATACAGGTCTTAGATTTACCATGATGCATGCTTTTCTTAGGATATGTATCTACCTTGTTATCCTTATTCCTATCATTGTACTTAAATCCATGATTATGCACAAATAAACAATTCTCATGAGTTCTAGCATGCATGGATGGGTAATTAACATGATTCTTGACATGTAAAGAAGAACTTGAAATCGAATTTCTTTTTAAACTAGGGTTAGAGGGTACCTCCCTTACCCTTGTAGTCCTTCCTTGTTGTGAGCTTCTTCTCTTCCTTCTTTCTTCTTTTTCCCATCTTCTTAGATTTTCCATCTTCTTTAGCTCACCTTTTCTAGGGCATTTAGTGTGATAATGCCCTAGTTCTCCACATGTGAAGCATCGAATCTTCTTCCTTTTAGCTTGAACTTCACCAATTCTACAACCCACATTAGCTTTAAAGGAATTTACAATGGGTTTAGGGTGTACCTCCTTTTTCTTACCTAGTGGACACTTATCCTTGTAGTGCCCTTTTTCATTGCACCCAAAGCATACAATATGGTCTTTAGCCCTTGCTTTGGTGGAGGTTGAGGCATGGTTGACTTCCTCTTCACCCTTGGATGAAGTGGAGACTTCCTCTTGATCATGTGTAGGTGAGGGTCTCTCCTCTCCCTCAATCCTTGAAGTGGAGACCTCTTCCTCTTCTTCTCTTGAGGAGGTTGACGATTCTTCACTTTCTTCTTCCTCTTCTTGAATCACGGGGCTTTTCTCCTTAGGCTCTTGAATTTTTGTAGGAGTCTCATGATACTCTTTCACCTTGCTCCATAATTCACATGCACTTTGATATGACCCTACACAACTCAAGATGTCGTTAGGTAATATATCAACCAAAATATTTGTTACCTTCTTATTGGCCCGGAATTGTTCTTGTTGCTCTTTGTCCCAATATCTAGGACGAAGCTTCTTCCCGTGCTTGTCCTTTGGAACCTCGAAGGACTCTTCAAGCGCAATTCGGCATGCCCAATCCATTCCGAACCACGTCTCGATTCTCGCCTTCCAATATGCAAAATCTTCATTGTCATAGGCCGGTGGTGCGTAGATCTCGTCCCCAAGTGGACCTTCACCTTCCATTTCCTCTAGCGTATGCTCCCTTAGCGGTTAGTCCGATCAAGAGCAGGCCTTGCTCTGATACCAAATGTTAGATCGTGTACGGTACGCTAGAGGGGGTGAATAGCGTTTCTTTGATTCTTTCAACCTACGTTGTTAGTTTGCACAGCGGAAATACAAGATAATAAAACCAACAACAAGGAACAAACGCTAACAAACCATATTTAGTTGGTATCCACCCCGGCCGGGTGACTAATCCAACAATCCGTCGGTGGATCACTCCCCGGATAACCTCCGGCTATCACGTGTCGCTCCTTGTGGGTGGAGAAACCTCACCACAACACCTTGGACGCTTTGTGAACACAGTAGACTACTAACCGGCTTTACCCAAGCAGGTTTCGTCAAGAAACTCAGCCACCACGACGTCCTCTTTAAATAGGACTCGGGGCTGATTTCTCGCTACCAGTCGACTGCCCTAAGGGCAGTCGACTGGTGCCAGCCAAATTCGACTGTTGCACCCAACGTTCGAATTTTAGCCAACTCACCAGCCACCTACCAGTCGACTGCCCCCAGGGCAGTCGACTGGTCCCAGGCTGAGACCTTTCTGTGAGTTCCATCAGTTAACTGCCCCCAGGCCAGTCGACTGGTCTACTCACCCACCTACGGTTACCCTTCCTGAGTACATTCCTCTCCGCACTCAGACCCTAGGATTTCCCAAGTACAATCACATTGCACTCGTACCCTCACGACTCGACTGACTCCTCCTCCGCAGCCTCGACTGTTGCCTTCGCGCCCTCTTCATCTTCGGCTCCCGTCCCTCGGATGCACGCAAGCCTCTAGCTTGCCTCCATGCCATCCTTCACGCATGCCTCGAAGTCCGCGCCCATCAGCTCATCGTCCCTGCTCTCCAAGGTCCCTCAGGTGCGCACACAAGCCTCCAGCTTGTCTCCATGCCGCCCTTCACCGTACCGAGGTCGTCCAGTCAAGTCCATATGCGTACCCTGTACAACCTGCACACTCAACATACGCATATCAAATACAAGGGTAAACCTAACTTAAACCCTTTGCCCAAACATCAAAACCCATGGTCACTCTGGACCATCTTAGGGCCGATTGCTCCAACAAGTATTTCTCCAAATTGTTTAGAAAAATTCATAGAGGTACTTAGGGTTGATTTTGTTGGCTGTGATGCATTCCTTGAAACATTTTATATAGAGACTCTTTGTATTTCATCTTTTTCTTACCCTGCATGTGTGCGGGAGGTATTTTCTTTTCATGGTTTTGCAGGGTGTCGTAGGCTTCTGGAGTGGGTGCTACAACTAAATAGACTCCAACCTCCAGGAAGGATTTCCAAAAAGCATCCAGAGGGAGGAGTTGCTCTTACTTTGACTTGTAGCACTTCACCTCTAAAGTGGGTTTTGTTCCTTAATCATCTCCGGCCACCGGAACACACTTATGCGAAGTTGAAGTGTGGGGGAGTAGTGCACTATGACAGTGATCATGTGAGAAATGCTCTCTCGACCACCCAAACCCTACCACTACCTGGATGGATGCTACTCCTAAACCGACTCCAACCGCTAGGAATAAAGGGGAGTTTGTTCATTTTCTTTTCTTTTCTTATTTTTCTTTATGTTTATACTTGCATGTTTGTTTGCTTTCATACTTTGCATTCATACTTTGCTTCCTCGTTCTGCATTTTGTTTGGTCTTGAATAAACCTTGCTTGATTTCTAGTTGTATCTCCCTACATGTCCCTTTATTATGCTTTGAGAATCATAAAAGATGGTTAAGTCTGACTATTGAGTTTTGGTTTCCTTGGTATGCTTGGGGACATGAATTGCATTTAGTCATTTGTTGTGGTGATGGACTCTATCTTGTTAGATTAAGTATGACATTTTATTGTTCACCTAGTGAGGATATTGCCATGCTTATCCTTAATTCTCTTATGTGTGATAGCATTTGTGATACTTGACACTCTAGAACTTGCTTTGATTCTTTTTGAAATTACAATAGCATAAGCTTACATGAATATGTTGGAGGCAAACTTTCTTGTTGAACTCTTAGTTTTTCCTCTACTCTGATATTGTTACTAGTGAACATTTCACCTATTGCTTTCATGTTTCATTGTCTTTCCTTTGTTAGATCTTCTCATTGTCATTATATTCTCACTGTCATATCTTTATTAGCTTATTCTTTCCTTGAACATACGATGAGAGCATGGGGTGATTGCATGATGAGTTACATTTTTACTAGTCTATTATTAGCCTCTATTATTGTGAGTTTTAGATGTTATCAAGCTTTGTTACATTGTCTGAGGCAAGTTTTAAGTGTAGGGGGAAGACAAGTGTGTATGGTCGAATGCTTGTGAAAAAAAATCTCTCTATGTACTCAAAAAAAAAAGAAAAAAAAATAAAGATGAGAAATGAAAAAAAAGAAGGAAAAAAAAGAGAGAAAAGAATGAAAAAAAATAAAGAGAATGAAAAAAAAATTCTCAAGCATTTGAGATTTTGTTAGTGAGGAACAAGAAGGAATATTTTCATAATAAATTTTTTTTTATGTATACTCATTTGATATTATTATTGAGAGAAACTCAAGAGTTAAGTTGTTAATACATACATGCATTTTGAGAAATGTTGTAAGTGATTGTTATGTATTGCATTGAGAATGTGCAAGGAGAATTTTGAGTGTTGGATGTTTGGTTGAGTTTTTTTATTTTGGCATATTGTTTGATTGTATACATCATGTTGATTACCCCAATGATCTCAGATTCTCTGTGATCTTGTTTGTTATCTACCCTTCTTGTTCTCTTGTTAGCACATGGTTTCATCATTAGTCATTGAAAAGTCCTCCTGATTTGTGTATTTATGTTATAGTAGTGGAAAAGTAGAAAATGAGCAATCATATGGTAGTGCAATGTCATGCGTGCTTTGAGAGAACTCCACTTTCATATTTGTTATTTTTGTGAGCATCAGTGCATATATCTATCTTGTGAGGTTTTTGTGATGCTTAGTTTATTCAAGTTGATTGAAATTACCATGCCTTTTGACTTATGTGAGATTTGGAACCATAAATACATCGATTTTTGAGACTTGATGATCCTAAGTAACCTTCATTTATTAATTTTAAAGTTTCGATAGGGGATGTAATGTTTGGGAGATATTTTGTTTTCTTTTAGTTTTGTTTGCTTGCATGAGACGTGCAAGAATTAAGTGTGGGGGTGTGATAACTAGCATTTTATGTCATTATATTTGCTCATTTACTTAGCATTTTTTATCCTCTCGTACATTTAAATCATGTTTATATCATATTTTACGATTAGGATCTATTTTTGGAGCTCATTATAATTTTCTCTAAATTTTGGCATTATTTCATGATTTTTATAGGGAATTAAAGATGAACCTTGGACCAAGGCTTGGATCAAAGTAATTGGACCCAAGGCTAGTGTTGATGAGCTTGGTTCAATTTAAGCATGGTGTAATTTGAAGGCTTGGTTCAATTCAAATGAAGATGGTTTACTTCATCCAACCCAATTTGGATCCACGAAGAGGAAAGCCCATCAACATCATCCAATCCTTAAGCCCAATTACAACCCTTATTGGATTCGGATCTAAATTTTCTTACTCCTACCTCCTACCCAAAGCCCAATAACCCAATAAGAAACCCTCATCCTCTTCTCCACTTCCTCATGCCAAGCACAAAAGCTGGGTTGAAGAGAAAGAGGCTGGGCTGGGCTGGGCTGAAGAGGAAGAGAAAGAGGCTAGGTTGGAATGGGCTGAACAGAAGGGGGCACGCGAACACAGAGGGAAGAAAAGAGAGGAATCCCGATCGGCAAGATGACACACGCGAACCCTAGCACCCACCCTTCACTTCTTCTCAGCTTCTCCTTCACCACCTCTGGCCGGCAGCAACTTCCCTCCACCTCGCTGCCGCCGACCGGAGCTCATCCGGACTCCATCTCCTCCACCTTCCATCTCTCTTCTTCAACTTCACCTCTTTCTCCATCTCAATCATTTCCGGCAGCACCACTTCCATTTTCGGCAGCAGCTCTTCTTATCACAATCGGCAGCAGTTCTTCTTCAATGCCTCTAGCCAGCAGCCCCTTCACCATCTAGCGATTCCTCCAACATTCATCAGATTTGGTTGTTGGGTTGACGTAGTGGGATGTTTTTGTTGATTGTTGAATGCTTGTAATCAATTTCTGTCTCCTATGTTTAATGTTGCTTGCATTTGACTCATTTTGATTCATGCTTGTTACTTGTTCGATGAAATGCCCCAACCAATTGTTTTACTTTAGTTTTGTAATTTCTCAGCTTAGATTCTTGCTACGTTTTATTAATTGAATGTTTCAAGTTTCTCTTATGTTTAAGTATGCAATTAGGTTAGATTAGGTTAAGTTTCATTAATTCTCTATTTCCTTAATTGCTTCCCTTATGTCGCCTTTCATTTCCTTGTCAAGTGTAGTTAGGTTAAATTAGATTTCCTTACTGGCATTGTCTTTCATTAATTAGGATTAGATTTCATACTTGCTTTGCTATTTCTTTTAGTAGCCTTAGCATTCAAATCTAAACCCCCAGTTTAATATCCAAATTCCAAAAGCAATAACTTGGAATCCTGAGATTATTAACCTATCATTACATTCCTTGAGAGAGATGACTTGAGTTACTCTATACTACATTAGTTTAGAGGAGTTTGACACTTTAATTGTATTTGATACTCGTGGTACGACACGCGGGTCCACATCAGACGTCTCGCTCAAGAAGAAGATAGAAGCGGACGCAAAAGCCACCCAAACTCTCCAGTGTAGACTGACGAAGGAAGAACTCAACCATGTCGGCCCACTCAACAGTGCTAAGGAACTATGGAGTAAGTTGATCGAACTGCACGAGGGGACGTCAGACACAAAAATCAACTAGAGAGACCTCCTCCTCAACAAATTATATACAATCAAAATGCAAGACAGTGAAACAGCCGCTCAGCTACACGCAAGAATCCAAGAAATCATGAACGGTCTGCACACGATAGGTCACAAGGTTGAAAACCGTGATCTAATCTGGTATCCTTAAACTCATTCCCAAGAAATTCTCTGTGGGCATCGATGGTAGATGCTGACAAGGCTTCTAGGAATCTTTCAGATATTAAAATAGATGAATTATTCTCTGAATTTGAACTACACAAACAAACTAACGTCTCAATGGTCGAGAAAGGGTTAGCTCTTTTTGCAGATAAAACCTCTACAAATCAAAAGAAGAAGGTGCAATAAATTCCTGAGTCAGACTCCGACTCAGAGTCAGACGACGATGGAATCAATTATCCAGAGTTGGTTCGATTGGCCCGAAGTCAGTACAAAATGATCAAGGGACAAAGGAAGAAGAAGAAGGCGAACCATAAAAAGGATGATCCAACTGAATCGTCTACCAGCCAAACGGCCAAAGCTGAAGTCACCTGCTATGGGTGGAACAAGAAGGGCCACTACAAATTGGAGTGTCCCAACTTGAAGGAAAACAAGAAGAACCGGAGGAAGAAAACTCTCAAAGCTACGTGGGACGAATCCTCTTCAGAAGAAGAAGATGAAGTACCACACGCCAACCTCCTCACACTGATTGCTTTGAAGAACCTCGACACCGAATCAGAATCAGAAACGGAAGAGAACGTCGGAACCGGAAGACTTTCAATTTCGGAAGACGGGCAAAAAACAGTATGAGGTTACCTCGAATCTCAATTGTATGATTTAATATCATACCTATCTCATAAGTTAGGGTCGAGTCCCTCTGACAGGAAGTCAAAATCCTAAAAGAGGGAGTCAACTCTAGTCCCTTAACTGAACCCGTTCAGGAAGGAACCTCCACTCAAGCCCAAAAACTTGAGGAGGAGAATTCCTCCTTAAAAAATCAAGTTAAGGAACTAAGAGTTGCTTTGGAACGAATTTCTTTGTGTTCCAAGAATCTTGACATGATTCTTGGAAAGCAAAAATCAGTTCTAAACCGATTCAGACTTGGTTACTGAACCAACTCACGATATAGATTGTACTACTCTATGGTGAACCCAAGTAAAACCCGAGTCTAAGCATGAGCCCCGAAATCATGCTTGACAAATCAAGCCGGACCGAACCAATATTGGATTCCCAAGGACAAGATTCACATCTTGCCTAATCCATACCGAGGCTTTAGTCCAGGGGGAGCCAATATAAAAACTATTTCCATAAATAGATAAATTTTTTTTTCTGTTTGATGCTTATTTTTATTTTCTGCAAAATATCATGCTTAGACTTAGGAATGGTTAGATAAGGATCTGACTTAACTGAAACTTGCACAACCTAGCATTAGTATGGGGCGAGATGATAATACGTTAGGGAAACTTGTCTAAAAAGTCAGGTAGGATAAGACGTACCCTATCTGGTCCTATTAGTTAGGTGGAACTAACCGAAGCTATCTCGTCAAATCCTCAACTAGTTAGACCAGGATTTCACAATAAGTAATTTGAGAATAAAATTTCTTTAAAAGGCTTTCTCTAGGAATGGATTGATGATCCAATAAGGCTACGGCCAAAGAAGGCCTCTATGCCTCATCAAGACCTAGAAGTCGATTATAGAAATTTATTTTCAACTTATTAATTGTTAAACTCAAATCTAACACATGCTTCAATTAAATCATAGAGTTAACATAAAAGCAAGATAAAATTAATACATCTCACAAAACATATAAGGATATCTATTTTGTCACTTAGAATTGGGTGAGATGTCCAGGACCTAACAATGTAGTCTAACACAACCAACTCAATTAATCCTACCCTTCATATATATATTTAAAATTCAAATTTAACTTAATATTTTCAAAATTCAAATTCTGTTAGTAGGAGCCCTAGAGCCAATTATGTGATGATTGAATAGGGACATTTTGTATCATATTCTATCATTAATAAAGACATTTTTGGTTATTATACTTACTTTATATTTGTGCCAAATAACTAAGTACAATAATGTCCTTGGGTAGTAGGTTCTTATCTACATTATATTGATTGATTGAATCGATAGTGAGATGATGTAGAGAACACTACTCTAAAATCATTCCTAGTCAAGTATTAATATTCAAGGACAATATTAATGGATGGAGACTAGCATGTAGGTCAACTGATAACTTGAGCTCACAAATCATGGATATGTGATATCAAGATGACACATGAGTATACATTGGAGAATATGTACTGAATTGACCCACCATGAGAAAGTTTCATAGATTGTCATATGAGTGTCATAAACTTTCTCATGTGACTATTAGTATGAATAGTCCTTAGACCTGAAGTCACTACGGTTCCCTACATGAGGAGTTATGTACTTTGGTATCGTCAAACGTCACCCGTAACAGGGTGGACTATAAAGGCGATCACTGGGTATGTAATGAATTATGTGAAGGAATGTGAGTGATGTAGATGGGATCTATCCCTCCCATATGACGAGAGTGATATCTGTGGGCCCCTTGATCGAGTAGGACTACTAAAACGCATGACCATGCTCAAATGAGTCAATATGAGATATTGAGCTCATTTGTCTGAGTGAGTCTACTCGGGGATCAAAAACACAGGATTGATATAGGATGACACGGTCTATGCCTCCTTGGTCAATCTAGATATCAAGGATAGAAGGACAAGGTCATACATTATCATAGTCACGGAGGTTTAGTCGGATCTCGACTTTTCTTGTTACATGGGTAGCAATGATGCATTGCTAGATGCCGCTCATTGCTTATGTGTCTAAAGGGTTTAGGCGCATTGCCAACGTCGCGAGAACCTATTGGGTCACACACTAAGGACATGATGCTTCGGGAGCCCAAGTTGGGAACTCGGGAGATCTGAGCCCGAGTTAGGAACTCGGGAGGTCAGTTCGGCAACTTGACACTCTGCAGACTGAGCTAGGAGCTTAGCAGACTGGGCTCAAGAGCTCGACACTCGGCAGATTGGGCTGGGAGCTCGGCAGACTGAGTCGGAAGCTCGGCACTCGGCACTCGGCACTCGGCACTCGGCACTCGGCAGACTGAGCTAGGAGCTCGGCAGACTGGGGTCGGGGGCTCGACGCTCGGCAGACTTGGTAGGGAGACCTGGTCGGAAGCCCGAGAGGCCCGGTCGGATCACAAGGAAAATTCATTAAAGTGTTTAATGAAGGAAAAAGAAAAGATTCTTTTCTTGCATAGGAAAAGATAAAGAGCCACATGAAAAGATGTGCTCTTTATTGGTATTAATGAAGGAAGCCAAAGAGACACAAACCTCTTCATATTCATGGGATGAGTATAAAAGAGGGCCTTGTGACTTTGGATGAGGTCTTCTTCTTCCCTTTCTTCTTCCCTCCCTCATCTTCCTCTTTTGGCAGAAACCCTATTGTAGGGTTCTTGGTGTTCTGCGAGTTACCTCAAGTTGCTAGCACAACTAGGGTAGCTCTCTTGAAGTTGAGAGATTGTGTCTGTGTGGATACGAATAGAGGCACAGACACTTGAATGTGTGAGAGATCCGGCACATCTTGGACGAGCGGGATAAGGAAAGGGCATGCTCCAAAGGTATACACATTAGATAGATCTATTAGATAGATGAACATTATATGAGTTTTCTTTCGCATGAATCACTCGAGGGTTCTTGTTTCCGCTGCATTTTTTATGTTTTTGTACCTAGAGAACCCAACAAATTCAACATAATAATTTTTAAAATTCAAATTTCACTTAATATTTTCAAAATTCAAATTCAACTTAATATTTTCAAAAATCAAATTTAACTTAATTCAAATTTAACTTAATATGTTCAAAATTCAATTTAACGAATTCTTCAAAAATTCAACTTAACATATTTTTAGATGAAAACATGTCTCACAAAAATAACATGAATGATAGCCCAGACTGAGTGTGACCGACTAGGCAGTAAAATTCAATCAAGCTATCCTTACACCTCTACGTAAATATATCCAAATCAGAATACTTTATGTGTAGGAACATAATGGTTTGGACCAGTGGATATTGGATAGTGGATGCTCCAGACATATGACTGGGGATAAATTGAAGTTCACTAAAATCATGTACAAAAATCTAGGCTTAGTGGCATTTGGTAACAATACCACCCTTAAGGATTTTTTTTTATTTACAAGGGGTATCCAGGATTGCGCTCGACTAATCCGCTTGGCTGACCGGCCCTGCCCCACAGCCTTTAACGAGAGTCCCCACCGGTCAACGAGGGGAAATCATGGGATGGAGACACGTGTCGACTTCACCATTGATGATATTAGTACCCGATGGCTCGGCCACGCAGCAGCCTGTGGTGATTTCTTCCGTCAGCATATTGCGCGCTCTACCAGGGAGGAATCAAACCCGGGAAGTGAGGGATCACCCAAGGGAGCCATTACCAATCGCGTCATGCCCGCGGGGGCATATCGAGTTAAATTCTGATTTTATTATCAAGAAGGTTTTATTGGTTGAAAATTTTAATTTTAACCTGCTTAGCATTAGTCAGTTATGTGATACTGGTTATGTAGTCACCTTTACCAACTCTGACTACCTTATTAGGAATTTACATGACTCAAAAATAACCCTTAACGGAGTTAGGAAAAATAATATCTATACAATTAATCTACCATCAACACCTAAGTGTCTTTTGACCCAACTTGAAGAAACTAACCTATGGCATAGGAGACTAGGTCACACTCACATAAAATTAATTTCTAAAGTAAGTCAAAATGGACTAATTAAGGGAATTCCAAAAATTAAAACCTTTGAAAATGTAACGCCCGCCCTTATATCTACCCTAAAGGCGGGGTTACGAGTCCATACATTCATATCATTTACCATGTTAAGCATGTATATCAAGTAGAACAATTACCATGCAGGAATAGTAGTAAGCATGCTTGAGCAAAAACCTATCATTTGTCGACATGCATTTACAACATAATAGCAAATCATTTAACTTCGTAGTTTACTGGTCTAAACATGGTTTGAGCAAGATAGAGCATGGCATAATCTAAACATAACTTACTGCAAGTGATCCAATTAAACACTATAGCATGGAATCTCAAGTAAGAATGTAGCATGAGTTATCTAACATAGCATAGGTTCCATAACTCTAACTTGACCAACAGTAGAGTAGACATAGTCATCACACAATCAATATATAGTAATACAACTTGTAATCTTTTAGAGGAAGCAATTTAGATTCTAAACAAAATGGTAGATAAGAATCCTTCTTTCTTTCCCGAGCCATCACCACACACATCCTTTAGCTTTCCCTCTGCCTCTTCGTTTAGTTCAAGTATTTCTTACCGCTATCTGCAGCATAAGAAAATAACATGAAACTAGTAAGCAAAACATGCTTAGTAAGAATCCGGGCCTACTCGCAAAATCCGTATCGATACATCATATCATGTACACAGTAATCAAGATGGAATTATAAGCATCATAAGCATCACATCCAATATTTCTCAGTGCTTGCATCATAAGCTTCACATCAAATATTTCTAAGTGCTTTACAAAGATCATCACATAATGAGAAAATGCTTTTCAAAAGGTTCCATAAAGGTAAGTACTTAAAAATATATCATCATCTAGGGCCTAGTTGTAGTACCACATCAAGCGCGTTCCCTAATGAGTTGGGGTAGCGAGCCACCAATCTAATTAGGGCAGGACCCTTCCGTCCTACCAATGCCATGACCTTCAGTTAACATGCACAATGGATTTATTTAACGACCCCCTTCCGAGTCGGGTACACAACTTTCAAAGTAAAGTATCTTAACATGTAATTACATATACATGCATATGCTTAAAGGTACTCCTAATAACATCTTCAAGGGACACACCACTCTTCAAGGGTGCTCATGATCCCCTAGGGACACACCACACATTTAGGGGTGCTCTTGATCCCAATTTCAATAGAGTATCCTTTATCAAGCATATTATCAAACACATCATGTTCATATCATCAAGGTGCCCCATGGGCTATAAGGCATGCTTTTATACCTAACAAGATAGGTCACATAAATTATACACACATCATATAAGTGGTAGCATGCTTCATGGTTTCATTACGTACTTCCCAACCCTAGAACTAGGGTTGGCCGAAAGTCACAGGTAAAGGAGTTTGGTTTTCCAATCAAGCATTCATTCAAGCATTCTTACAAACACCTCACCTATACTTATTAAGCATGGATATATCATAAGGAAAATCATACCACCTTAAACCCTAATTCCCCTAGGGTTGGCCGAAACCTTGTAGGGTAGAGTAGGCTAGGTTTTTGACATCCAATCTTCACACAAACATTTACACAAATATTTGATCTACAATACGAATCATGGGAACATAATAGGATAGCAAGCAACTCAAAAGCCCTAATTTATTCCTCTTTGGCCGAAAGTTGTAGGGTGGCTAAACCCTAATTTTTGTTATCACAACATGATGGAAAGTCATCATACATAGGTACCCTAAGTTCCTAGGGATCTTCTCATGCAACAAAAAGTAACCAAGACCCAAGGCTTGGTGGTGGCCGAAACCTTGTAGGGTACCAAATCCTAATTTTTGTCCTTCCAAAAATTTGGAAACAACACATATGTGTATAAAATCCCTAGGGGTACTAGCATGCATCAAGGTTTGATCAAAAACCCTTCTCTTGGACCCCTTACAAGGGGTGGCCGAAACTTCCACTAGGGAAGTCCTTGTGAATTTTCAAAAGAATGAAACAAGCAAACATTCAATAGCAATTATGTTGCAGGCGAGAGGACACTTACATCCTTGCGCTGGAATTTCACCTTCTGTTTAAACGTAGGGTACCCTAGACTTGGAGGGCAAGTGAAAATCCTTTTCAAATCTTCTCTAGGGCTCCTTGGACTTAGTAGGGGGTAAGAACCTTCAAAGGGGTCCTCTTCCTTTCAAATTCCCTAGGGTTAGAACCCTAGAGTGGTGTTTTCGAAAATGGAAAGGGAGAAGAGTCTTCTTGATTTTTCGAAAATGGAAGTGGGGAAGAAGAAGGAAAAAGTGTAACTTCCTTTCCCCCTCTCTTATTTATACTCTTCTCATGAAGAGGCATGTCTCTTCGCTTCCCTCGATTTAACAAGAATGTTTCTTATTCTCTCAACAAGAAACATTGCTTGGTTCATTGGTTATGACATGGTGAGTGCTACTAGGAGGTTCAAGGTTCAATCCTTGCTTCCTCCTTTCTACCTCTTCTTTTTACCACAATCTGCACTAATCCATATCAAAGCCCATTAAGCCAAGTCCATCATGAAATTTCATAATATTAATAATATTTCATGGATTCATAATATTTCATAATATCCCATAAATATTATTTCATAATATTTTTAATATTTCATAATTCATGAATCCATAATATTTCATGATAATATTTCATGAATTTTCATAATAATATTTCATAAATTTCATGATATTTCATAACATTCTATATGGGAAAATTTTGGGGTGTTACAATCCTACACACCTTATAAAAAGTTCGTCCCGAACTTTAAAACAGTTCCGGATACTTTAATCGCATCGTATCTTCCTGTTCCCAGGTGACTTCTTCGAACTGCTCGTTCCGCCACAGCACCTTCACTAAGGGCACTTCCTTGTTCCTTAGCCTTTTGACTTCCCGATCGAGGATCTGGATCGGGCGGCGTTCGGAACTGAGGCTCTCCTGTTCTTGCACCGGTGGGGGTTCTATCATTTGACTCGCATTAGGGGTACACTTCTTGAGCATCGACACATGGAAGACGTTGTGGATAGCCGCCATTTCTGGCGGTAGCTCCAGCTTGTAGGCCACCTTGCCTACTCGTCTCAAAATCTGATAGGGTCCCACGTATCGTGGACTCAGTTTCCCCTTCTTTCCGAATCTCATCACCCCTTTCATAGGGGCTACCTTCAGGAATACCGAATCCCCAACCTCGAACTCGAGTGGTCGACGTCGTTTATCAGCGTAGCTTTTCTGCCGACTCTGAGTAGTCTCTATCCTCTGGCGGATATTCTTTATAGCCTGAGTGGTCTCATCGATAATATCGGTCTGGAGTCCCATCTCCCTCTTTTCGCCACTCTCATGCCAGCATAAAGGAGATCTGCATTTTCTGCCGTATAGTGCCTCGTACGGTGCCATCCCGATAGTAGCCTGATGACTGTTGTTATAAGCAAACTCTGCCAGGCTCAAGTATCGACACCAGCTTCCCTTGAAGTCCAAGGTGCAAGCTCGTAACATATCTTCTAGTATCTGGTTTACTCGTTCAGTCTGCCCGTCAGTCTGGGGGTGAAAGGCTGTACTGAACCTCAGCTTCGTGCCAAGGGCCTTCTGCACGTGTCCCCAAATATCAGAAGTAAATCGACCATCTCGGTCAGAGACGATGGTCATGGGAACCCCGTGTAGTCGGACAATCTCCTTGACGTATAGTTGAGCCAGCTGCTCAACTGAATAAGTCATCCTGATAGCCAGAAAATGCGCGGACTTGGTCAGTCGGTCCACAATAACCCATATACTATCATATCCATTCGTAGTCCGAGGCAGCCCTGATATGAAATCCATAGATATGCCCTCCCATTTCCACTCGGGAATAGGTAGAGGTTGCAGAACTCCCCCAGGTCTCTGGTGTTCTGCTTTGACCCTCTGGCAGGTCAAACACGTGCTGATATAATGGGCTACATCTTTCTTCATGCCGGACCACCAAAATTTGCCCTTCAGATCTTGATACATCTTGGTAGACCCAGGATGCATCACATAAGGTGTGCCGTGAGCTTCCTCGAGTATCCTCGTCCGTAAGTCGGAGTCATCGGGAATGCATAATCGATCCCGGAGATATAAGACTCCACTATCGGAAATCCGGAATCCCTCGTCCTTGCCTTCAAGAACCTCTTGTTTGATTCTCTGGAGACTCGGATCATGATTCTGCTTCTCCAGAATATCATCAAATAATGTCGGCGCAATCTGTAGGGTAGAAAGCCGTCCCGATATAATCTCGATTCCGAAATCCATAATCTCTTTCCCTAAGGGTCGTGAAATGGCTGATAAAGACAACAATGCAGCACAAAATTTTCTACTGAGAGCATCCGCTACCTTGTTGGCTTTTCCCGGATGGTACAAGATCTCACAGTCGTAGTCCTTGACCAACTCGAGCCATCGGCGTTGTCGCATATTCAGGTCTTTCTGGGTGAAGAAATACCGCAGACTCTGGTGATCAGTAAAGACCTTGCACTGAGTGCCATATAAATAATGCCTCCATGATTTTAGCGCAAAGACCACCGCTGCTAATTCCAAATCATGGGTAGGATAATTCTTTTCATGTTCCTTTAATTGTCTAGAGGCGTAGGCAATCACCTTCCCATTCTGCATAAGCACAGCTCCGAGTCCCAGTTTGGATGCGTCGCTGTACATATCGAAACCCGTATCGCTCTCGGGAAGAGTCAATATAGGAGCGCTAGTCAGCCTCCTTTTCAATTCAGAGAAGCTCTTCTCACATTCGTCGGTCCAGGTATATTTCTTATCCTTCTTTGTAAGAGCTGTCATAGGGGCTGCAATCCGAGAGAAGTTCTCTACGAATTTTCTGTAATATCCTGCTAACCCCAGAAAACTTCTGACCTCGCTGGCATTCTTGGGTCTGGACCAGTTACTTACGGCCTCAATTTTGATTGGGTCGACCATCACTCCGTCCTTGGAGATAACATGTCCCAAGAATGATACCTGATTCAGCCAGAACTCACATTTCGAAAATTTAGCATATAGTTGTTCCTTCTGAAGAATCTGTAATACTATACTCAGGTGCTCCGCATGCTCTTCAGGAGTCCTCGAATAGATAAGGATGTCGTCGATGAAGACGATCACAAATCTGTCGAGAAATGCCGAGAAAATCCTATTCATAAGGTCCATGAATACTGCCGGTGCATTAGTAACCCCAAACGGCATCACTACGAACTCATAATGTCCGTATCTCGTCCGGAAAGCAGTTTTGGGTATATCCTCATTTTTCACCCGGACTTGGTGATAACCAGACCTCAGATCGATCTTAGAGAAAACCGTAGCTCCCTTTAACTGATCGAACAGGTCATCTATCCTGGGTAGAGGGTACTTGTTCTTTATGGTCACATTGTTTAATGCCCGATAGTCGATACACATACGCATCGACCCGTCCTTCTGTGTCGCATGATCCATATTGGATGAATGAGATTTTATTTATTATACCAACCGAAATTTATTTTATTCATTCTTATAAGTCTACATACAAACTAGTCCACTCAGTGAGCAAGATGGGCTGCCGTGATGCCCAACATAAAGAATAACATAGCGACACCTACTATCTCCTCGCTCATCACCCTCTGGCCCACCTCAGGATCCTCAACTGTCCCCATCGGGTCCTCATCTTCAATCTCGAGAATTTCCTCGTCCGCTTCAAGGTCTTCCTCGAACATCTCCAGCAGCTCTGGATTCTCCTCGAAGAGTTCGGGGTCCTCCTCGAACGGCTCAAGGTCCTCCTCGAAGGGCTCGGGGTCCTCCTCGAATGGCTTGGGGGTCCTCCTCGAAGGGCTCGGGGTCCTCCTCGACGGGCTCAGATCCTCCTCGAAGGGCTCAGGATCCTCCCCAAGGGCTCGGGATCCTCCTCAAAGGGCTCAGGATCCTCCTCAAAGGGCTCGGGGTCCTCCTCAGACGGCTCAGGGTCCTCCTCGGACGGCTCGGAGTCCTCCTCGGAGTCTCCCAGATCTGCTGGGAACTCATGGCGGAGGAGCTGCCTGCACAACTCCGTATAGGGAATACAGCATCTGTGCTGTCCCCAGATCTGATGCGCCACCTCTCTGGCCCGGTTGGGCAAGGAACGGAGTAAAGCTCCAATCCTATGATCGTCCGTGGCTGGAAACCCTTCCCGCTCCAGTTTCCAGAAGAGCCGATCCAAGAATCCTATGGTGTCTTGAATTCCCCGAGTCGGCCAATACCTAACTGCCTCTATCTGCTCCAGCAGCTCGCGGCATCTCTCAGGGTAGTCCTCATGCAACATCTGGAATTGAAAAAAAAACGACATGGTTAGTACTAAACCATTCCTTTTTCAATTCGCAAATATATACAGAGGAAAACACACACCTAATCGGTGTAGTTTACCCTAGTGATTACTATATGTAACCACCCTCTTACCCAAATTCTAGATTATTAATACATGCATATGTGTTCACATATTTTACAATTTCTAGTCATATCTATTATGTAGACAGTAATTGACTACATGAGTTATAATTCTACCTTTACTTGTTATGCAAGTATTAATCATCTCCATATTATGCAAGCATAAATCATCCCATATAGTTGTACTGTACATGAAATAAATAAAGTAAGGCAAGTTAGGATTTCTTACTTGGAAGCGGCAGGAGGAAGCTTGATGTGTGTGTGGTGGAGGGGAAACCTGCTCTGATACCAACTTGTAACGCCCGCCCTTATATCTACCCTAAAGGCGGGGTTACGGGTCCATACATTCATATCATTTACCATGTTAAGCATGTATATCAAGTAGAACAATTACCATGCAGGAATAGTAGTAAGCATGCTTGAGCAAAAACCTATCATTTGTCGACATGCATTTACAACATAATAGCAAATCATTTAACTTCGTAGTTTACTGGTCTAAACATGGTTTGAGCAAGATAGAGCATGGCATAATCTAAACATAACTTACTGCAAGTGATCCAATTAAACACTATAGCATGGAATCTCAAGTAAGAATGTAGCATGAGTTATCTAACATAGCATAGGTTCCATAACTCTAACTTGACCAACAGTAGAGTAGACATAGTCATCACACAATCAATATATAGTAATACAACTTGTAATCTTTTAGAGGAAGCAATTTGGATTCTAAACAAAATGGTAGATAAGAATCCTTCTTTCTTTCCCGAGCCATCACCACACACATCCCTTAGCTTTCCCTCTGCCTCTTCCTTTAGTTCAAGTATTTCTTACCGCTATCTGCAGCATAAGAAAATAACATGAAACTATTAAGCAAAACATGCTTAGTAAGAATCCGGGCCTACTCGCAAAATCCGTATCGATACATCATATCATGTACACAGTAATCATGATGGAATTATAAGCATCATAAGCATCACATCCAATATTTCTCAGTGCTTGCATCATAAGCTTCACATCAAATATTTCTAAGTGCTTTACAGAACAAGATCATCACATAATGAGAAAATGCTTTTCAAAAGGTTCCATAAAGGTAAGTACTTAAAAATATATCATCATCTAGGGCCCAGTTGTAGTACCACATCAAGCGCGTTCCCTAATGAGTTGGGGTAGCGAGCCACCAATCTAATTAGGGCAGGACCCTTCCGTCCTACCAATGCCATGACCTTCAGTTAACATGCACATTGGATTTGTTTAACGACCCCCTTCCGAGTCGGGTACACAACTTTCAAAGTAAAGTATCTTAACATGTAATTACATATACATGCATATGCTTAAAGGTACTCCTAATAACATCTTCAAGGGACACACCACTCTTCAAGGGTGCTCATGATCCCCTAGGGACACACCACACATTTAGGGGTGCTCTTGATCCCAATTTCAATAAAGTATCCTTTTTCAAGCATATTATCAAACACATCATGTTCATATCATCAAGGTGCCCCATGGGCTATAAGGCATGCTTTTATACCTAACAAGATAGGTCACATAAATTATACACACATCATATAAGTGGTAGCATGCTTCATGGTTTCATTACGTACTTCCCAACCCTAGAACTAGGGTTGGCCGAAAGTCACAGGTAAAGGAGTTTGGTTTTCCAATCAAGCATTCATTCAAGCATTCTTACAAACACCTCACCTATACTTATTAAGCATGTATATATCATAAGGAAAATCATACCACCTTAAACCCTAATTCCCCTAGGGTTGGCCGAAACCTTGTAGGGTAGAGTAGGCTAGGTTTTTGACATCCAATCTTCACACAAACATTTACACAAATATTTGATCTACAATACGAATCATGTGAACATAATAGGATAGCAAGCAACTCAAAAGCCCTAATTTATTCCTCTTTGGCCGAAAGTTGTAGGGTGGCTAAACCCTAATTTTTGTTATCACAACATGATGGAAAGTCATCATACATAGGTACCCTAAGTTCCTAGGGATCTTCTCATGCAACAAAAAGTAACCAAGACCCAAGGCTTGGTGGTGGCCGAAACCTTGTAGGGTACCAAACCCTAATTTTTGTCCTTCCAAAAATTTGGAAACAACACATATGTGTATAAAATCCCTAGGGGTACTAGCATGCATCAAGGTTTGATCAAAAACCCTTCTCTTGGACCCCTTACAAGGGGTGGCCGAAACTTCCACTAGGGAAGTCCTTGTGAATTTTCAAAAGAATGAAACAAGCAAACATTCAATAGCAATTATGTTGCAGGCGAGAGGACACTTACATCCTTGCGCTGGAATTTCACCTTCTGTTTAAACGTAGGGTACCCTAGACTTGGAGGGCAAGTGAAAATCCTTTTCAAATCTTCTCTAGGGCTCCTTGGACTTAGTAGGGGGTAAGAACCTTCAAAGGGGTCCTCTTCCTTTCAAATTCCCTAGGGTTAGAACCCTAGAGTGGTGTTTTCGAAAATGGAAAGGGAGAAGAGTCTTCTTGATTTTTCGAAAATGGAAGTGGGGAAGAAGAAGGAAAAAGTGTAACTTCCTTTCCCCCTCTCTTATTTATACTCTTCTCATGAAGAGGCATGTCTCTTCGCTTCCCTCGATTTAACAAGAATGTTTCTTATTCTCTCAACAAGAAACATTGCTTGGTTCATTGGTTATGACATGGTGAGTGCAACTAGGAGGTTCAAGGTTCAATCCTTGCTTCCTCCTTTCTACCTCTTCTTTTTACCACAATCTGCACTAATCCATATCAAAGCCCATTAAGCCAAGCCCATCATGAAATTTCATAATATTAATAATATTTTATGGATTCATAATATTTCATAATATCCCATAAATATTATTTCATAATATTTTTAATATTTCATAATTCATGAATCCATAATATTTCATGATAATATTTCATGAATTTTCATAATAATATTTCATAAATTTCATGATATTTCATAACATTCTATATGGGAAAATTTTGGGGTGTTACAGAAAACACAATCTGTAACCCATGTCAACAAGGTAAACTAACAAAATCAAGCCACAAATCTACCCAATCAGACTTAACCCAAGCCACACTTGAGCTCCTACACCTAGACTTATTTGATTCTCATGGAGCCAAGTCGCTAAGCGGGAATCAATACTGCTTAGTAATTATCGATGATTACACTAGATTTACCTGGGTTAGATTTTTAAAAACTAAAGATGAAACTTTTGAATCGTTTAACAACTTATGTAAAATGATAGAAAATCAAAAGGATACCCAAATTAAAAGAATAAGAAATAATCATGGGGGAGAATTTGAAAATCAAATGTTTAATGATTTATGTAAAATAAATGATTATATTCATGAATTTTTCTACCCAAGAATCCCCCAACAAAACGGGATAGTTGAATAAAAAAATAGAACCCTTCAAGAAGCCGCTAGGACCATGCTAAATGAATATAGTTTAACCAATCAATTCAGGGTAGATGCGATAAACACCGCATGCTATATTCAAAATAGGGTACTAATAAATAAAAGACACAATAAACCACCTTACGAAATACTTTACCAAAGAATACCCAACCTATATTATCTAAGAGTATTTGGGTGTAAGGTCCATATCTTAAATACCATAGACTATCTAGGAAAATTTCAATCTAAATAAACCCCGGGAGTATTTGTAGGATACTCAACCACAAGTCGGGCATATAGGGTCTTCAACAAACATATACTTATAATTGAAGAAACCACAAATGTTATATTCGACGAAGAAATCATCACAAAACCCAACTCAATTAACACAATCAATTCGTCAAAACCAACTACCTCTAATCAAGATCAAGATGAAATTGAATCAACAATTGAACCAATAGTTGAACCAATAATTGGACCAATGATCGAACCAATTCAAACTATTGATCCTGTCCCAACCCAATACCTACTAGTAGGACCTGAGGCTGAACCAAGCTCTAGGAAATCTAAAAAACCTAGACTAAATCAGATAGCTAACCAAATTATGGGTGATCCAACCTTAGGGGTTAGAACAAGTTCCTCCTATAGAAACCTAAGCAAAGTAGCACTAATTTCAAAGATAGAACCAAAAACTATAGAAGAGGCCTTACCTGACCCGGACTACATCAATTAGCACAGTTTGAAAGAAACTAAGTCTGGGACTTAGTGCCTAAACTAGAAGGCAAGTCTATAATAGACACTAAGTGGGTATGAACGACCAAGGTGAGATAGTAAGAAACAAAGCCCGCTTAGTAGCAAATGGATTTAGTCAAGTAGAAGGATTAGACTATGATGATACCTACGCCCCTGTAGCCGGACATGAGTCAATTAGGATGCTACTAGCCTTTGCAACCTATAAGGGATTTAAGCTATATCAAATGGATGTCAAGTCTGTCTTCCTAAATGGATTTATAAAAGGGGAAGTCTATGTAGGACAACCCTCAGGTTTTGAGGATCTTGACTACCCTAATCATGTGTTCAAACAAAGGAAAGCATTGTATGGGTTAAAACAAGCACCTAGGGCTTGGTATGAAAGGTTGTCCACCTATCTAATCTCTAAAGGTTTTAACCAAGGTCAAATAAATTCAACTTTATTTGTTAAAACTTTAGAAAAAGATATTTTTATAGCCCAAGTTTACGTAGACGATATAATTTTTGGATCAACAAACACTAACTTCCTAAAAGACTTTATTAAAATTAAGGAAAATAAATTCGAAATGAGTCTAGTAGGAGAATTGAAATTCTTTTTAGGTTTACAAATTAAACAAACCAAAGATGGAAATTACATTCATCAATCAAAATATGCAAGAGAATTAATTAAGAAATTTAAAATGCATAATTCAAACAATTTAAGTATTCCTATGGCTACAAATGCCAAAATAGATAACGACCCTGAAGGTAAGCTAGTTGACTTAAAAGACTATAGAAGTATTATAGGTAGTCTACTTTACCTAACTGCTAGTAGACTTGATATACTATTTGCAGTAGGCATTTATGCCAGGTACCAAATATGTGCTAAGGAGACCCACTTAACTACAGTTAAAAGGATCCTTAGATATATTAAAGGCACAATAAACGTAGGTATTTGGTATCCTAGGGCATCCAACTTTGAATTGTCAGGATTTTTGGATTCAGATTATACGGGGTGTAAATTAGATAGAAAAGGTACTAGTGGAAGCTCTCAGTTACTAGGACAGAGTCTAATTAGCTGGTGCAGCAGAAAGCAAATATCAGTTAAGCTTCTCCCTCCCTTTCTCTAGATTTGCATGAGAAACTTCCCCTTTTTGAGTCTTTGAGTTCCTTTTCATATCTTGTGAGTATATCTCTACATGTTCTTGTTAGGATGTATACTATAAGCCTAGCTTTTATATGAACATCAATTTTGGAATAAGAAACACAATGGTCATGGTTGCATTTTATATTTGTTAAATATAAAGTTGTCTAATACTTTACATTGTAGATAACATGATGTGTGGTGTTACACAAAAGAGCATGTTATCAGTCCCTTGTAAAGTATAAATAGTGGCTCATAACCGAGATGGATTTGGATAAACCATTGGAATGGTTGTAGTGTAATTTGGTATTAGTCTATCTTGACTATAGAATTACACTAGTACACTTTATGTGTATTGAGTAGGATGAATTTGAGATTGTTCAATTTATACAGACTATATAATCGAACAAGACCTCTGTTATTATGATGTACATGCTCTTAATCCCGATATAATAACGGGCACATGTACTTATTTATTTCTTTAATTTACCAATGGACGAGATTTATTCGTTAAATCAATAGGCCCGGTAAATTGGGAAATAATATTATTTACATGGTCTGTCGTTGATTATAGATAGAAATTGTCCCCTAATTATTTTAGGATGATGATGTCCCCTTGAGAAGCTCATAAAGATTATCATGTAAATCTAGTAGGTGGACTTGATCCGACATGATAATAAGGTTGAGTGGTACTACTCTTTGAGTTAGATATTAATTAATTAAATTGTCAGTAATGTAATTAATTAATTGATATGCAATATCTTAAACACAGGGAGATAATGTACACATAATAAGAAGGAGCCCATATTTAATTATGGGGTTGGTGCGGTAGTTCAATAATAGCCCATTAGTGGAGCAGGTTATTATTAACGGGGTCGGGTTGAGGATCCGTTAGGAGACCAAAACCAACTCCTCTTCATGGTCCCTATTGTATTCTATAAATACCCTCATAAGCCACCTATTGTTGGATGATCAATCAAGCCTCTCTTCTTTTCTCTCTCTCTCTCTCTCTCTCTCTCTCTCCCCTAGGGTTGGGGCGCCAGCAGCTACAGAAGAAGGAAAGAATTTTTCTCTCCACTTCCCTTCCCTTCTTTTCTCTTGGCCGGCGCAAGCTTGAGAGGAGAAGGAGAAGTGCCGGCGACAACCACAAGGAGTGGCTAGAGTTTGGCCGACGGCGAAAGCAAAGAAGAAGGAGTTCTTCCACTCTTGGTGATCGGCGCAAGCAAGGAAGAAGGATTTCTTCCTCCATTGGTGGTCTGTGCAAGTAAGGGAGAAGGAGACCTTTCTCCTTTGGTGGTTGGCGCAAGCAAGAGGAAGAAGAAGGAGAGTTTTGGTGGCTTTGTTTCATGGAAGACCGTTGCCCACACGACGTCCAAGAAGAGGATAGGAATACTATAGAAGATCAAGAGGTAAAATAAGAGGTATAATCTTGTTTTCATTGTATTTAATTGTATTCAATGTTTTATCATGGACCCCAAAGATATACACAAGAACCGGCGATACAATAATTCATCATCTATTCCGCGGCTAATCGATAAAGGAGTTAGAATACTTGAACATCAAGTTTATTCAAGCGATCACTCAATCGAATAGCACGATGATGAAAAAGGTCATTCGGAATGTTTTCTTTCCATCTGGATTGTTCTAATCAATAGGATTTTAATCCGGGGATATGGAGACGAACCCGTTCTACAACAAAACTAACAATTGGTATCAGAGTCATGGTTTCCGATTTTATGTGTTTTGGATTCGGTTACTTTAATGCTTTTCATATATAATATGCCAGATAATAGTAGGTTGTGCAATAGGCTAACATTGTGGTTACAGACTATTATGGCTATGTGTAGTTGTGTATGATGTTGTCTGTGATTGTATATATTATTTGAATCCTCGGGGTTGATGAGGCTATTTGTATTTAATTGTGTAATTAAATATGTTAAATGTTAATAGTTTTGTTTTAATTCATTTTGATCTAGATTTTGTACACTCCTTTGTGGAGTATAGGATCGATGGATGTAAATTAAAATTAAAGTTTTTCTCGGCTCGGATTTTCTTGCTTGTGCACGGCTAAGGGAGGAGGAGACGAGGTGGCATTATCACTGGAGGCGTATTGGAGAACAGCAGAATCTACAAAGCCATTATAGTTGAAATTTAGAATTTTCATATTTATTGCTTGTCGTTTTGATATGTTTGTTGTGCATGCTTGAAAATTCCTCATTTTAAATAACTAAGTGGGAGAGGGAATCTTTGAGTCCCGTGACCTCCATTACTAATTTGATAAGTGATGCATACAAACTTGCGCATTGGCTCTGAGTGCCTTCCTCCACATTGGATGAGTTTGTTTTGAGGATCACTAGATCAAATATAATTTTAGGAAATTATTTAAGAGTGTGTGATCTTCCCCATCGGAAGGGACATAATACTAGATAATTGACTTAATATCGTATAATGGTGTACACTTATATGCAATTAATAGTATCCTCCCCATCGGAGTCACTACTATTATTTGTATCGCCGAAGATAAACCAACTATTAATTTTATTTACAAAAAGTAAGGTTGACAAGATAATAAAATTAATGGGTAAAACCTCCTCTTACAAATGTTCGAATTAGTATACGTCCACACTATAGTGGCATACGAAATTCTTGGTGTTTTGAGGTGTTGGTGATTTTAAAATTTTATTGTTTGAGGAATCAATATTATTTTAAAATCTAATATATTGACCATTGTGATTCTCAGGATTTTTCAAAATGGCTTTCAATCCCCTTGCTGTGATTTTAAAGGGAAACAAACTTACTGGTCTATATTATATTGATTGGAAAAGGAACTTGGATATTGTCTTGCCTGCTGAGGAGTACAAATTTGTACTCTTTGAGATTGTCCCGCTAAGCCTAGAGATGGTTCTAGTGAAGAGGAGAAAGAGAGTTATAGGAAGTGGATAAAGGCAAATGAGATGGCGCGGTGTTACATTTTGGCTTCCATGCCAAATGTACTGCAACATCAACATTAGGTCTTCATTACTGCTTATGACATGATGCTCAATCTCAAGGAACTTTTCGGATACCAGAATCGGGCTGCTAGGCAAGAGGCTATAAGGAACTTGATGACGACAACCATGGCTGAGGGAACACTCGTGAGGGATCATGTTCTCAAGATAATGGCTTATTTGAATGAGATGGAAGTCCTTGGAGCTGAAATCGATGGGGAAACCCAGGTCGATATCATTCTCTAGATGCTACCCAAGAGTTTTGAGTTGTTTTGCCTGAATTACAACATGAACAAAAGGATGTATTCATTGGCGGAACTTATAACAAAACTCCAAGAAGCAGAAGGGATATTTCGTCAAAGTGCTCAAGCTTACTTTGTTGGAAACGTTTCTACTTCTAAGCCGAAAGGTAAGAAGAAACAAGGTGGTTCGGTAAAGAAAGCAGCTGGATCTCAAGGACCTCAGGCTGGAGTGAAGAAGCCAAAAGGCAAGTGCTTCACATGCAAGCAGATTGGACATTGGAAGGTGGGTTGCCCCCATCGAAAGGAGAACAATAAAGGTATATCTTTTTCATTAGTTGTTGAAACATGTTTAGCGGTGTTATCTACCGGTACATGTTGTGTAGATATGGGAACCACTGATCATGTCTGCAATTCATTGCAGGGGATCCAGGAAACCAAACGACTACATGAGGGTGAGATTACTGTCTACATGGGCAATGCTACGGAGGTGGCGGCTATTGCAGTGGGAGATATCTATTTAACTTTTGCTAAGAATAAAGTTGTGGTTTTAAGAAATTGTCTTTACGTACGTTGTTTTAGAAAGAATTTAATTATAGTTTCTAAATTATTTATGGATGAATATTCTGTTACTTTTAATGACAGAGTTGTTATCAAAAGGAATAAGGAGATTATCTATTCTAGTACGTTAGTTGGCAATTTGTATACTCTTAATCCAATTTCTCCCACGATGTAATTAGAAATTAATAACACATCTTCTAATTCTAACAAGAGAAAAGAACCTTCGAAAATGAACCAAACATATCTTTGACATCTAAGGTTGGGGTCATATTAACTTGAGTAGAATTCAAAAGTTGATAGCTGATGGAACTTTGGGTTCATTGGTGGTGGAAGACTTCCCAACCTGCGAATCTCGCTTGGAAGGAAAATGACCAAGAGGCCTTTTAAGGACAAGGGGTATAGAGCCAAAGATGTGTTGGAGTTGGTTCATTCTGATTTGTGTGGTCCTATGTCTATCCAGGCAATAGGTGGCTTTGAATATTTCTTCTCATTTATAGACAACTATTCAAGCTATGGATACATTTACTTGATGCGCCGCAAGTGTGAGTGCTTAGTCAACTTCAAAGAATACAAGGCTGATATGGAGAAACGCCATTGTAAAAGTATCAAGACACTATGGTCTGATCGTGGTGGTGAGTACCTCTTGGGAGGGTTTAGGAGTTACTTATCAAAGGCTGGGACTCAATCCCAATTGTCCGCACCTGGTACAACCCAACATAATGGTGAGTCGGAAATAACCCTTAAGGAAGTAAGGAAAAATAATATCTATACTATTACTCTACCATCAACACCTAAGTGTCTTTTGACTCAACTTGAAGAAACTAACCATTGGCATAGGAGACTAGGTTATACTCACACAAAATTAATTTGTAAAATAAGTTAAAACAGATTAGTTAAGGGAATTCCAAAAGTTAAAAACTTTGAAAATTCAATCTATAACCAACAAGGTAAATAAACAAAATCAACCCACAAATCAACCCACAAATCAACCCAATCAGACTTAACCCAAGCCACACTTGAGCTCCTACACCTAGACCTATTTGATTCTCATGGAGCCAAGTCACTAAGCGGAAATCGATACTGCTTAGTAATTATTGGTGATTATTCTAGAATTACCTGGGTTAGGTTTTTAAAAACCAAAGATGAAACATTTGAATCATTTAACAACTTATGTAAAATGCTAGAAAATCAAAGAATACCCAACATATATTATCTAAGGGTGTTTGGGTGTAAGGTATGTAGGATCGTTTAGAATCGATAGAATGGGGGGGGGGTGAATATCGATAAACTTTCAGATTTGAAAAGAATATACGCAACTGAAAAATTAAAGCAATGCTAACTCTTTTTCTTTTTACTTGGTTCGGAGTCTATGACGGCTCCTACTCCAAGGCCCACGGTCCTTGACCATTTTTGTTGGGCAATTCTATATTTCAAAAAACTATTACAAGAGTTGAATCACAAATACAGAATTTAAGTAAAACACTTAAAAAGAATACCGATGATCGAAAAAGAATTTGAAGGCCGGAGTAGCAGGTCGTCGATCTGGAGCGTTGTTGGTGCTTGGAATTCGAGCACGGAGAAAACAGAACTGAGCGCTTGTGTTCTTGAGTTGAAAAAGTGTTGTCTCGAAGCAAGGGGATGAACCCCTTTTAATACTGACGTCCAAGGCACCCCTGTTGCTGTAGGGCACCTGCCACATCGCCGAGTTGGGCGCTTCCTCATCCGCAGACTCGGCCAACACTTATCCCCTTATCCAGGGTGCCTGGGACGTTTGGGGTGCCTGACTGCTCACGGGTGCCTCCCATGCTGACGTGGAGGCTCAGCTTCGCAGACTTTGGAATCACCCATCAGGGGCGCCTGTATCAATATAGGCGCCTGTGTTCTCGGGCGCCTGAGTCCTCTAGGCGCCTGGGATGCAGAAACTCCTACCTTTCTTCCTACAACCAGTGTTAGTTCTAGAACAACAGTAATAGTAAAATTAAGTACAACTAATAGATTGCGCTGTCTTGGTTCTGACTTTGGGCTTCCAAAATGGAACCCTAGGTCAAACCGACGCTTAATGTTCCCTATTCAAGGGAACGCATCCTCACCTACTCCTCTCGGAGAAGTTACCTTTTACCAATCGGCTCCTCCGGTTTAACTTTTGCTCGACCTCCGAGATTTGCCAGATCTCGAGACGTCCGTTCGTCGACCCATCTCTACTTTTGTCCATAGCTCCCGACCGGCTAAGACTTCTGGCATATCTTCCGGATTAGGACTTCGATGCCCAGTCCACGACCAAGTCTTATTGCCAACCCTCGGTCAGGTCTTCGATACCCAGTCCATGACCAGGACTTATAACCTAACCCTCGGTCAGGTCTTCAGTGCCCAGCCCACGTCCAGGACTTATTGCCCAACCCTCGGTCAAGTCTTCGGTGTCCAGTACACGACTAGGACTTATTGCTCAACCTTGCAGGTCAAGACTTCATGCCTAGTTTACCTAGGACTTTTCCTGCACACTTAACAGATCCATTAGACAACAACTTAGCCTTATCTTTGAACCCTTTGCCATTAACAAAACCCAGGTTCGATCTGGTGCTTCCGGCACTAACAATCTCCCCTTTTTGATCTATGGCAACCTAGTTCAAAAGTTAAGTTAAAACATGAAAGTAAAATAGTTATTTAATGAAGACATATTTCCTCTCTTTTCCCTTTAAAAAATATTTTTGAAAAGCATGCATTAAGCTCCCCCTGAATTAAAGATTCTCCCCCTGAAGCTTTCAAAAATATGCAGTTTTTTAAAAAGACTTTTTGATTAAGTGTACCCTTTTTGCGGAAAAAGTTAAAGTCTTTTTGAAACAAAACAAGCAAAGTTTTATAAAGTTACTTTTTGTAAAACTTTTAAAGTTGGGAAAAGTTAAGACACCATTTGGAAATTTTAATTTTTTCTTGAAAAGGGAATTTTAACTTTTCTTACATGTAACAAAATTTTGCACTTAAAATTTTTTGCACTTTAAAATATTTTCTGCATTTTGAAAAAATTTCTGCACTTTTAAAATTTTCTCCACTTTAAAAAATTTCTGCATTTTTGCAAAAAACAATTTTGCACTTTAAAACATTTTGCACGTAAAAAATTTGCACTTAAAAAATTTCTGCATTTTTATATTTCTACACTTTTAAAAACATTGCACTTAAAAAAATTCTTGCACTTAAAAATTTCTGCACCTAAAAATTTCTGCACTTAAAAATTTCTAGACTTGAAAAAATTTACAAAAATTTTAACTTTACTTTTTCTCAGTTAAAAAAAAAATTTAACTTTACTTTTTTTTCTCAATCTCCCCCTTTGCCATATATCAAGAAACATACTGGACGAAAAAAAATTGTGTATCAGAGCCAGTTTATTTTGCAAAATTTGAAACACATATTGAACCAATTTTAGTGAGTCCAAGCAAAAAAAAATAAACTAAATTGAACTCATTCGGGTCCTGTCTAACCCAGTTAGCTACTTACTAACTGTTATATAACAGCAGCTTTTACTAGGGTTAGTCAAGTTAAGTGATATGATCAAGTTAGATTTTCTAAGCTTGAACACTTAGCTTGATTGCTGTTCAAATGATTTATCGCCCCAATTGCTCTTGATACACTAACTTAAAGCATCTTGAGTCAAGGAACAAACCTAAGCATCTCAACCCAGTCTAGGTTATCAATCAAAGTGTCTTGGCTTCTAGATCTATAGGAGCATGCAATTCTAGAGTTAAGTCCTAGGCTAAGTCTGTTGCGTATAAAACCCTAGTTTTAAAGGGGGTAATTTTTTAAAAAATCTATGTCGAAAAAGAATTTTAATATTCAAAACTTAATAAGAAAAATGATTGAAAGATATGAAATACTAGTTTTGAGAAAAATTTTGAAAACATAAATGAGAACAGTCCTATTCTACTAAGCACAACCCTAACTGCCTTCTTAGTAAGCTAAATTCAGACTCAGGTAAGGGTTTGGTAAAGATGTCGGCTATATTAGATTTTGAGTCCACATGTATAAGTACGATTTCACCCCTGGCTACGTGATCCCTAACAAAATGTTGTTTTACTTCAATGTGTTTGGTTCGGGAGTGATGAATAGGGTTTTTAGTAAGATTGATCGAGCTTATGTTGTCAATGAATACTTTAGTTTGGGCATAGTCTAGCTTGAAATCTTTAATGGTGTGCATCATCCATAAAAGTTGTGCTACACACTCTCCTAGGGCAACATACTCTGCTTCAGTTGTGGATAAGGCTACACAGTATTGCTTTCTGCTGCACCAGCTAACTAGACTGTGTCCTAATAGTTGACAACTCCCACTTGTACTTTTTTTATCTAGTTTACATCTGGCATAGTCTGAGTCAGAGTATCCTAATAATTCAAAGTTGGAAGTCCTAGGATACCAAATACCTACATTTAGGGTACCCTTTATATACCTAAGGATTCTTTTTACAGCAGCAAGGTGAGACTCCTTAGCACAGATTTAGTATCTTGCACACATTCCTACTGCAAACAGGATGTCGGGTCTACTAGCAGTTAGGTATAGTAAACTACCTATCATACTTCTATATAGTTTTAAATCAACTGACTTACTGTCAGGGTCATTGCCTATTTTGGCATTTGTGGCCATGGGAGTACCTAAATCCATAGAGTTTTCCATTTTGAATTTTTTGATTAATTCTTTCGCATATTACTGATGAAGATAGTTACCATCCCTGGTTCATTTTATTTGGAGACCTAGGAAAAAGGTTAGTTCACCTACTAGGCTCATTTCAAATTCACTCTCTATAATCGTAACAAAATCTTTTAAAAAATTAGAATTAGTTGACCCAAAAATTATGTAATCTACATAGATTTGGGCTATAAAAATGTCTTTTTCTAGGGTTTTAACAAACAGGGTTGAGTCAATTTGGCCTTGGTTAAATCCCTTAGAAATCAGGTAGGTGGATAGTCTCTCATACCAGGCCCTAGGTGCTTGTCTTAACCCATAAAGGACTTTTCTAAGTTTGAACACATGCATGGGATTGTCTAAGTCCTCAAATCCTGGGGGTTGCCCTACATACACTTCCTCTTTTATGAACCCATTAAGGAAGGCAGACTTGACATCCATTTGGTATAGTTTAAAGCTTCTATGGGCTGCAAATGCTTGTAACATCCTGATTGATTAAAGTCTAGCTACGGGGGCATAAGTTTCAACATAATCCAACCCTTCAACTTGACTAAACCCTTTAGCTACTAAGCGGGCATTATTTGTCACAATCTCACCTTGATCATTTAGCTTGTTTTTAAATACCCACTTAGTGTTTATTACTGACTTACCTTCTGGTTTAGGTACTAAGTCCCAGACTTGGATTCTCTCAAATTGGGCTAGTTCTTCTTGCATGGCAATGATCTAATCTGGGTCAGGTAGGGCTTTCTCTATTGTCTTCGGTTTTATTTTTGAGATTAGTGCAATTTGACTAAGATTTCTGTAGGAAGACCTTGTTTTGACCCCTAAGGTTGGATCACCCAAGATTTGGTCAGATAGATGATTCAGTCTGGGTTTCTTAGTTCTCCTAGAACTAGGTTCAGCCTCAGGTCCGGTTGGTAGGTTTGGTTCAGTGATCGGTTCAACTACTTGGGATGGTTCAGCTATTGATTCAATTGATGACTTAGTAGTTTGTTCAATTGATGGTTCAATTAATGGTTCAATTTCTTCTTGATCATGATTTGAAGTATTTGGCCCCCGGGGCTATGGTGCAGCGGTAAGGTCACTAGTTGTTAACCCAGGCATCCTCGGTTTGATCCCCAGCTACGGCGCATTTTGCAGGAATTTTTCCTCCAAATGGGGCGCGAACCCTGGGACGCTGGGCATCTAGATTGGCCACTGCGAGCGCTTCCCGATTTACCCTGGTGACCAGTGGTAAACTTCCGTGGGGCCGGGCCGGTCATCCCAGGTTCAATTTGTCTGCTGCCTGGTTAAAGATGATTTGAAGTATTTGAGCTTGGTGGGTTGTTTAGGTTGATAGTAGATTTAGTTACATTTTCTTCATCGAATATTATGTTTGTGGTTTCTTCAATTTTAAGGGTTTGTTTATTGTAGACCCTATATGCCTTACTTGTTGTTGAGTATCCTATGAACGTTCCTGGGGTTGATTTTGATTGGAATTTGCATAGGTAGTCCTTAGTATTCAAAATGTGTACTTTACACCCAAAAACTCTTAGATAATGTAAATTTGGTAGTATGTGATAATAAATTTCATAAGGGGTTTGTTGTGTCTTCTAGTTATTAAGACCCTATTTTGAATATAACAGGCTGTGTTTATTGCTTTTGCCCAAAATTGATTGGACAAGTTGTATTCGTTGAGCATGGTCCTTGCGGCTTCCTGAAGGGTTCTGTTTTTTTTCTCTCAACTATCCCATTTTGTTGGTGAGTTCTAGGGCATAAAAATTCATGGATGTACCCATTAATTTTACAAAATTCTTCAAACCTCTGATTTTCAAATTCTCCCCTGTGGTCACTCCTAAGTCTTTTAATTTTTGTGTCATTTTGATTTTCTAGCATTTTACACAGATTGTTGAATGATTTAAATGTTTCATCTTTGGTTTTTAAGAATCTAACCCAGGTAAACCTAGAATAATCATCAATAACTACTAAGCAGTATTGATTCCCGCTTAGCGACTTGGCTCCATCTAAATCAAATAGGTCTAGATGAAGGAGCTCAAGTCTGGCTTGGGTTAAGTCTGACTGGGTTAATTTGTGGGTTGACTGGTTTGTTTACCTTGTTGACATGGATTACAGATGGTATTTTCAATGTTTTTAATTTTTGGTATCCCTTTAACTAGTCCAAGTTGACTTAGTTTTGAAATTAACTTTGTATGTGTGTGGCCTAGTCTTCTATGCCATAAATTGGTTTATTCTAGTTGAGTTAGAAAACATTTAGGTGTTACGGGTAGATTAATCGTATAGACATTGTTCTTTCTATACCCTTAAGTGAAACTTCTGGGTCTTGTAGATTCCTTTCAGGCAGTCAGAATTAGTTAAGGTAACTACATAACCAGTATCACATAGTTGGCTAATGCTAAGTTAAATTTAAAGTTTTCAACTAGCAACACCTTTTTGATAATGAAATCAGTGTTTAGTTCAATATTACCTGACCCAATTACTTTAAGTGTGACATTGTTTCCAAATGCCACTGAGCCTAGGTCTTTGAACTTGATTTTGGTGAACTTCAATTTATCCCCAGTTATGTGCTTGGAGCATCCACTATCCAACATCCACTGGTCCAAATCTTTATGTTCTATACATAAAGAATTTTTGATTTGGATCCATTTATGTAGAAGTAAGGATAGATTGATTGAATTTCACTACCTAATCTGTCTCATCCATATTTAAGGTTATCAAGCATGTTGATCTTATGGGTTCCTTTTGTGAGATAGGTTTCCAGTTTAGGTTAAAAAATTTGAGTTTGAATTAATTTCAAAAATTGAGTTTTGATTAATGTTTGAAACTATTAAGTGAATTTAATTTTGAAAGTATTAAGTGAAATTAAATTTTGAAAAATATTAAGTGAAATTTTAATTTTGAACAATATTAAGTGAAATTTTAAATTTGAAAAATGTTAAGTGAAATTTTAAATTTGAAAATACTAATTAAATGAATATTAAGGGTAGAATTAATTTAGTTGGTTGGATTGGACTATATTATTAGGTCCTAGACATCTCACCCAATTCTAAGTGACAAAACATGTTTCCTTATTTATTTTGTGAGATGTATTATTTTTATCTTTGATTTTATGTTAACTCTATGATTTAATTGATGCTTGTGTTAGATTTGAGTTTATCAAATAGTAATTTAAAAGTGAGTTTCGATAATCGGCTTCCAGGTCTTGGTGAGTTACAGAGGTCTTCTTTGGCTGTACCCTTATTGGATCAGCAACCCTTTCCTAGACAAAGCCTTTTAAAGAATGATCATTTTCAAATTACTTTTTGAGACACTCTGGTCTAACTAGCTTAGGATTTGGAGAGGTAGCTTCGACTAGTTCCACCGGACTAAACAGACCAAATAGGGTATGCCTTACCCTACATGACTCCTTAGATAGGCTTCCCTAACATACTATCATCTCACCTCCTCCTAATACTATGTTGTTCAAGTTTCAAGTAAGTTTTATCCTTAACTAACCATTCCTAAGACTAAGATGAACAATATTGGGAAAAAGAAATAAACAAACATTAAGAAATAATAAAAAAAATCATCTAAGTACAAAAATGGTTTTTATATTGGCTCCCCTTGGACTGAAGCCTCGATATGGGCTTGGCAAGATGTGAATCATGTCCTTGGGGATCCAATATTGGTTTGGTCCAGCTTGTTTGTCCAAACTCAGCTTAGGGACCCATGCTTGGACTCGAGTTCTAGTTTGGTTCAATACAGAATAATAAGATCGGTATCGCGAGTTGGTTCGATAGCCTAGTCCGAATCGATTAAGAACTCACTTCTGTTTTCCAAGAATCATGTCAAGATTCTTAGAACCCGAAGTAAACTATTCTAATGCGACTCTGAGTTCCTTGACTTGAGTTTTCAAGGAGGAATTCTCTTCCTCAAGCTTTTGAACTTGAGTCGAGGTTCCTTCTTGAACTGACTCGGTTAACGAACTCGAGTTGACTTCCTCTTTCAGGAGTTTGACTTTCTGTCGGAGGGCTTAAAACCGGACATTGGCTTTTGCCAACTTACGAGACAAGTAAGCAATTAAGTCGTAAAGCTCCGATTCAGGATAGCCTCTTACCGTAATTCGTCCGTCCTCTGAGATCGAGAGAATTTTGGTGCCGACATCTTCATCAGGTTCTGATTTTATTTCGGAGTTGATGTCTTCCGAGGCATTCAACGTGAAGAGGTTGGAGTGCGGGGTCTCTTCTATTGGATCGAGAGAAAACGATAGAGGGGGGGTGAATATCGTAAAACGTTTCAGATTGTTAGATAGAGAATGCACAACAGAAATTAAAATTAAACAATACGCAAACACCAAGATTTTTACTTGGTTCGGAGTCGCGGTCGACTCCTACTCCAAGGCCCACGGTCATTGACCGTTTACTGCGGGCAATACTATAATCGCGCAAAATAGTTTACAAAAAAATTACAGTGATAGTGCAGTAAGAAAAAAAAACATAGCTCTTCGTTACCGACGTCCGGTGTGGATTGTATCTCGGAGTAGAGGGACGTCGTCGGCGCTTGTGTCTCGAGTTGGGAAGTTTCTGTAGCAGAGCGCCTCGAGTAGAAGAGCGTGAAAGCGTTGGAAGAAGTGTTGTTCAGAAGCCTTGGTGTTGGGTGCTATTTATAGCACTTCGGGGCGCCCCCCCCCCCCACGTGTCAACCGATCTAGAATTACCTCGATCAGCCCTTATCCCACTCGAATAGGGCTGAGGATTGACTCTGGGGGCGCCCGGGACACTGGGGGCGCCCTAGTTGACCTTTTCAGCGAGCTTCTCAGCTGGATCAGAGTTATCCGCTTTGGTGGCTTAGATGCGGGGCGCCCTGGGCACTGGGGGCGCCCGAGAGCTCGGGGGCGCCCCGCCCAGTAAGCTACCGAAGCACTTCTTTACTTAACTTGTTTTGTACTGGCCTTGGGGGCGCCCTGGACACTGGGGGCGCCCTAGACACTGGGGGCGCCCTAGACACTGGGGGCGCCCTGCTCAGCTACTTGCCTCTCTCCTTTGGGCATTTTGAGCTGCAGACACACGTTCCTTTGGTCCTGCATCCAGGGTTAGTCCAAAACAATATAAAACAATAAAGTATTAGGTTTATACAGCCTTAGCTGTCTTGGTTCTGACTTTGGGTCTCCAAAATGGAGCCCTAGGTTGAACCGACGCTTACTGTTCCCTCGACGGGGAACGTGTCCTCACCTACTCCTCTCAGGAGAATTTACTTGTTGCCAACCGGCTCCTCCGGTTGGACTTTTGCCTAGCGGTCCTTTGCCAGGTCTTGGATACCAAGCTGTCCTTCGCCTGGTGCCTAGCAGTCCTTCGCCAGGTCTTCGGATCCTGGCAGTCCTTCGCTAGGTGCCTAGCAGTCCTTCACTAGGTCTTGGTTCCCAGGCTGTCCTTTGCCTGGTGCCTAGCAGTCCTTCGCTAGGTCTTCGTATCCTAGCAGCCCTTCGCTAGGTGCCCAGCTGCCCTTCGCCAAGACTTAGGGTTTCAGTGCCTAGCATTCCTTCGCTAGGTGCCTAGCATTCCTTCGCTAGGACTTCAATCTGCACACTTAAGCAACATGTTAGATAACAAATAAGACTTAACTTTTGAACCCTTTGCCATTTATCAAAACACAGGTTCGACTTGGGTGCTGTCTGCACCAACAATCTCCACCTTTTTGATTTATGGCAACCCGATTCAAAGAGTTAAGTTAATCAGAGTAGATGATAAACTAGTTTAGTTCCCTCCCCCTGGAAGGAATCTCCCCCTAGGTTTTTCAAAGTTTCGTGGGGTTTGAAAAATTTCGAAGTCAACATGATCGAATTAATTTTTCAAAACTTAGAAGATTTTTCAAAATTAGATTTTCCAAAAAAAAATTATACTTAGAAATTTTTAGAAGAACAACTTAGTGAAAAAAAGTGTCTTAACTCAGAAGTTTTTTCAAAAATAGATTTCCCAAAAAAAAATTTATACATAGAAATTTTAGAAAGACAACTTAGTGAAAAAAGTTTCTAAGACATCTCTTTTGAGTTTTTGAAAGTACTTTAAAAGTTTTCAATCTCTTTAGTATTTCGAAACTTTTCTAGGGAAGTTTAGAAATAAGTACTTAGTGATAGCTTAAGTTTATGTACTTAGAAAATGCTTTATTTTGAAAATAATTTAGACTAAGTACTTTTGAAAACAATTTAGACTAAGTACTTTTGAAAGAGTAAAATAGAGTAAGTACTTTTTTTTTGAAAAAACTTAGAGTAAGTAATTTTTTGAAAAAACTAGAGTAAGTAATTTTTTGAAAAAACTAGAGTAAGTACTTTTTTGAAAGAGTAAAATAGAGTAAGTATTTTTTTTTTGAAAGAGTAAAATAGAGTAAGTATTTTTTTGAAGAAAGGATAAAAAAAGGAAATTTAAGGCTAAAAAATTTAAAAATTCTCTCCTTTCCTATCTCTCCCCCTTTTCCATATATCAAAAAAAAACAACCAATATAGCAAAATAACAGATAACTTGCATAATATAACAGAATAATGTGCTGTACTGAACCAATGCAAGATAGACTGAATCAAACCAATTTAAATTTTCTCTGTTGGGACCTGTCTAATCCAATTAGCTACTTACTAACTATTATAAACAGTAGTTTTCGCTAGGGTTAGTCGAGTTAAGTGTTCTGTTCAAGTTAGATTGTCTAAGCTTGACACTTAACTGGATTACTGTATCTAGTTGTATTTAGTGCCCCAATTGCTGCAGATGCACTGACTTAAAGCATCTTGAATTAAGGCAAAGACCTAAGCATCTCAACCCATCCTAGGTTTTCAATCAACATTATCCTAAGGTGCTTGTGAGATGTTGGCTTCTAAATCTATAGGTGCATGCATTTCTAGGGTTAGGGCCTAGGCTAACTCCTTTTGAAAAAAAAACTTAGTTTTGAAAGGGGTAGTTTTTCAAGAAAAGCTAAGAAAGAAAAAGAATAATAAAAAGATGTTAAAAACTGATTTTAAAATTCAGTAAAGCAGTTTTAAAACTATTTTTAAAAGCTGATTTTTCAAATCAAAAGAAACCAAAAATAGAGTAAACCTATTCTACCAAGCATAGTCCTAACTGCCTTCTTAGAGAGCTGAACTCAGACTCAGGTAGGAGTTTTGTGAATATGTCAGCTAAGTTAGATTTAGAGTCTATATGCTTAAGGACTATTTTACCCCTGGCTACATGATCTCTTACAAAGTGGTGTTTAACTTCTATGTGTTTAGTTCTGGAATGTTGGATTGGGTTTTTAGTTAGGTTGATTGAGCTAATATTGTCAATGTAGACCTGAGTTTGAGTGTAGTTAAGCTGGAAGTCTTTGTGAGTGTGCATCATCCATAAGAGTTGTGCTACATACTCAGCTTCAGTTGTGGATAGAGCTACACAGTGTTGTTTTCTGCTGCACCAACTTACTAGACTATTTCCTAACAGTTGGCAGCTTCCACTTGTGCTCTTTCTATCTAATTTACAACCCGCGTAGTCAGAGTCTGAGTATCCTGACAATTTGAAGGTTGAGGTCCTAGGATACCAAATCCCTACATTTAGGGTGCCCTTGACATATCTCAGTATTCTTTTTAGGGCTGCTAAGTGCGTTTCCTTAGCACAGGTTTGGTATCTAGCACACATTCCTACAGCAAAAAGGATATCAGGTCTGCTTGCTGTAAGGTACAGTAGACTTCCAATCATACTTCTATAGAGTATAAGGTCTACTGGTTTGCCATCAGGGTCACTATCTATTTTTATATTGGTGGTCATGGGGGTACTTATGCTTTTAGAGTTGTCCATCTTAAATTTCTTTATTAGCTCTTTAGCATATTTGGATTGATGGACATAGTTTCCATCTCTAGTTTGTTTAATTTGTAACCCTAGGAAAAAGTTGAGCTCACCAACTAGGCTCATTTCAAACTCGTTTTCCATTATTTTCACCAATTTTTTTAAAAAATTAGAGTTGGTGGACCCAAAGATTATGTCATCGACATAGATTTGGGCAATAAAGATTTCTTTTCCTAGGGTTTTAATAAATAAGGTTGAGTCAATTTGATCTTGTTTAAATTCTTTAGAAGTTAGGTAGGTTGATAGACGTTCATACCAGGCCCTAGGAGCTTGCTTTAGTCCATAAAGTGCTTTAGTAAGTTTGTAAACATAGTCAGGTTTTTCTAAGTCCTCAAAACCAGGGGGATGTCATACATAGACTTCTTCCTTAATGAATCCATTTAGAAAGGCTGACTTTACATCCATTTGGTATAGTTTGAATCCTTTATGGGATACAAAGGCTAATAACATCCTAATGGACTCAAGTCTAGCTACTGGGACATAGGTTTCGTCATAATCTAACCCTTCTACTTGACTGAATCCTTTTGCTACTAAGCGAGCTTTATTTCTGACTATTTCTCCTTGATCATTTAACTTATTCCTAAAAACCCACTTAGTGTCAATGACAGATTTGCCCTCAGGTTTAGGTACTAATTCCCAGACTTGGTTTCTTTCGAATTGGGCTAACTCTTCTTGCATAGCTATGATCCAATCAGGATCAAGTAGGGCTTCCTCTATAGTCTTAGGTTCAATTTTTGAAATCATGGCTATCTGACTAAGATTTCTATAGGAAGACCTAGTTCTGACCCCTAAAGTTGGATCACCCACAATTTGATTAGTTGGGTGACTAAGTCTGGGTTTCTTGGTTTTTCTTGAACTTGGTTCAGCCTCAGGTCCGGCTGGTCGATTTGGTTCAATGTTTGGTTCAACATTTGGTTCAATATTTGGTTCAATTGTCTCAGAAGTTGGTTCAATAGTTAGTTCATTCAAGGATTCAATTAAGGGTTCAACAGTTTGTTCATTATCTTCTTGATCGGCATTTGATGAAGATAGGTCTGGATTATCAGATTTTGAGTTGATTTCTTCATCAAATATTAAGTTTGTTGTTTCTTCAATTTTCTTAGTTTGTTTGTTGTAAACTCTATAGGCTCTACTTGTGGTTGAATATCCTAGGAAGATACTTGGGATTGACTTAGACTAGAATTTCCCTAGATAGTCCTTGGTGTTTAGGATATGAACTTTGCACCCAAAGACCCTTATGTAGTGTAGATTTGGAAGTCTATGGTAGTATAGTTCATAGGGTGTTTTATTGTGTCGTTTGTTGATTAGTACCCTGTTTTGGATGTAGCAAGCCGTACTAATTGCTTCTGCCCAATATTGGTTAGCTAAGTTGAATTCATTGAGCATAGCCCAAGCGGCTTCCTGTAGGGTTCTATTTTTCCTTTCGACTATGCCATTTTGCTGGGGGGTTCTAGGACACGAAAATTCATGTATATACCCATTTACCTTACAAAATTCCTCGAACCGTTGATTTTCAAATTCTCCCCCGTGGTCACTTCTAAGTCTTTTGATTTTAGTATCGTTTTGATTTTCAATTAACTTACAGAATTCATTAAATAGGTTTAGGGTTTCATCTTTGGTCTTTAAGAACCTAACCCAGGTAAACCTAGAGTAATTATCAACTATTACTAAGCAGTACTGGTTTCCGCTTAGTGACTTGGCTCCATGTGAATCAAATAGGTCAAGGTGCAGGAGCTCAAGTGTGGTTTGAGTTAGATCAGATTGAATTAGTTTGTGATTAGATCTGGTTTGTTTACCTTGATTACATGATTCGCATATTAAGTTTTCATGATTTTTAATTTTGGGGATACCTTTAATTAGGCCAAGTTGGGTGATTTTTGAAATTATTCTCAAATTTGTGTGACCTAATCTTCTATGCCAGAGGTTTGATTGTTCTAATTGAGTTAACCTACATTTAGGTACTAGGGGTAGGTTTATAGTGTAAACATTATTTTTCCTAGTGCCCTTAAGCATGATTTCCGAGTCTTGTAAGTTTTTAATCAGGCAGTTAGAATTGTTGAAGGTAACTACATAACCAGAATCACACAACTGACTTATGCTAAGTAAGTTAAAATTGAAATTTTCAACCAAAAGCACTTTCTTAATAACAAAGTCAGATTTAATTTCATTATTACCTGACCCAATTACCTTGAGTGTAGCATTGTTGCCAAATGCCACTGAGCCTAGGTTTTTTAACTTGAGTTTGGTGAATTTCAATTTATCTTCAGTCATGTGTCTGGAGCAACCGCTATCCAACATCCATTGGTCCAAATCTTTATGTTCCTACACATAAAGAGTTTTGTTGATTTGGATCCAATTAGAATCAGGATTAGCCTAAATTGATTTTCACAGCCTAGTCTGTCTCACCCAAATCTAGGGTTATCAATCACGTTAGCCTTATAGGTTTTGTGAGACAGGTTTTGGTAGGTAATAATATTATTTTGAAGAATTATGATTTATTTTGAAAAACTTAAATTAATTTTGAAAACAATTGAATTTATTTTGAAAAGAATGTTCAAATCTACAATTAACTGAAGAGTTGTGTTAGATTCGAATTTGACAGAGACTAAATTGAATTTGAATTTCAAGGATTGGCTTTCAGGTCTTGGCGAGGCACTAGGCCTTCTTTGGCCATAGCCTTATTGGATCATCAACCCTTTCCTTGACAAAGCCTTTCAATGAAATTTCATTTCCAAAATTAATCTTTGAGAAATTCTAGTCCAACTAGTTTGGGTTTTGGATCGGTAGCTTCGGCTAGTTCCGCCAAAATGGCTTCCCTAACGTACTATCATCTCACCTCCACCCAGTACTATGTTGTCAAATTTCAGTTAGGTTGGTTCAGTCCTTAAACTAATCAGTCCTAAATCTAAACATGGTAAATTGCAAAAATTAAATAAACAAGCAAACATGCAATTTGAAAACAAAAAATTAAATTTTATCTAATAATAAATATAGTTTTTAATTTGGCTCCCCCTGGACTAAAGCCACGATAATGGTTAGACAAGATGTGAATCTTGTCCTTGGGGATCCAATACTGATTTGATCCAGTTTGTTTATTCAGGCATAGTTTGGGTACCCATGCCTGAGCTTTAGGTCTGGACTGGTTCAATACAGCATAGTAGGATCTTTGTCTAGACTTGGTTCTGTAGCCTAGTCCGGATCGATTTAGAACCGACTTCTGTTTTCCAAGAATCATATCAAGACCCTTGGAACCAGAAGTGAATCGTTCTAATGCAGCTCTAAGATCCTTAACTTGAGTTTTCAAGAAGGAGTTCTCTGTTTCAAGTTTTTCAACTTGAGCAGAGGTTCCTTCTTGAACCTTCTCAGTTAAGTGTCTAGAGTTATCTCTCTCTTTCAGGAGTTGTACTTCCTGTCGGAGAGATTCGACTCGGAGTTTAGCTTTTGCCAAATCTTGAGAAAGATACGAAATTAACTCATTTAATTGAATTCTTGTAAAACCACTTACAGTTATTTCGCCGTCCTCCGAGAATGTGAGTTTGCCGTCGTCCGGCTCCGACTCTGATTCTGTCTCTATTTCTTCTGAGGCGGTTAGTGCGAGCAGGTTCGACTGTGGGACCTCTTCTTCTTCGGAGGAGGAGGGCTCGTCCCACGTTGCCCGAAGTGCCTTCTTCTTTCTTGTCTTCTTTGATTCCTTCAGGTTGGGGCATTCAGTCTTGTAGTGGCCCTTCTTCTTGCACTCGTAGCAGGTCACGTTTGGTTTATTCTTTTCATTTGAGGGTTCAGTTGGTTCTTTCTTTCTTCGGCTGACTTTTCTTCTGTTAGTCTGGTTCTTTAGTTCTTTGTAGTAGTCTCGGGCTAGCCGAACCAACTTAGGCCGATTTCCCTCGCTATCTTCTGAGTCTGAATCTGAGTCAGACTCGGGTGCAGGTTGAGGCTTCTTTTTAGTTGTCCTTCTAGTTTTACCTGCAACAAAGGCGATACCTTTCTCAGCCAAATTGCAGTTAGTCTGTTCATGTAATTCAAGTTCAGAAAAAAATTCATCTAACTTAATTTTGGAAAGATCCCTAGATACTTTGTAAGCATCTACCATAGATGCCCACAAGGTATTTCTTGGGAAAGCGTTAAGAGCGTCCCTTATTAGGTCACGGTTTTCTACCTTGTGACCGATTGTGCGTAGTCCATTCATTAATTCCTGAATTCTGGCATGAAGCTGTGCTGCTGTTTCGTTGTCATTCATCTTGATCGTGTACAGCTTGTTCAGGAGGAGATCTCTCTTACTGATTCTAGTGTCTAAAGTTCCTTCATGCAGCTCGATCAGTTTGCCCCACAGCTCCTTGGCACTATTGAATGGACCCACCCGGTTCAGCTCCTCTTTTGTTAGACCGCATTGGAGGGTCTGGGTTGCTTTAGCATCCGCTTCAATTCTTCTTTTCAGAGCAGTATCCCACTCAGTGTACGGCTGTGGTACTCCTTCAGCGTTCTTTGTCCAGACTGGATGATTATCCACATGTCCACCTGAGTTTTCAGGTGGACCTCCATTCGACTTTTCTAGTAGGAAAAGTCTTCTCCACTGAAAAGTGGAGGTTTGGCTGTGCTGAATCCTTCTTGCATGGCCATTAAGGATTTTATCTGAAAAAGAGAGAAGAGACAAAAAAAAACTTTGTCCCAAGACTTGGTCTTGGATTAGTAGTGCGGGATAAAGACAATTAAATATCGAGGGGTGTTGCACCGGTCTCGATTAACGATAGGAATTCGAAAAAAAAAATTTATGAAAAATCCGAAAAAATCTCAAACTGGTGGTTGCACCAAATTTGAGCTTCCCCGCTCTGATACCACTTATTGGATTTAGAGAAAACGATATAGGGGGGGTGAATATCATAAAAAGTTTCGGATTGTTAGATAGAGAATGCACAGCGGAAATTAATATTAAACAATACGCAAACACCAAGATTTTTACTTGGTTCGGAGTCGCGGTCGACTCCTACTTCAAGGCCCACGGTCGTTGACCGTTTACTGCAGGCAATACTATAATCGTGCAAAACAGTTTACAAAAAAAATGATTACAATGATAGCGCAGTAAGAAAAAAAAACACAGCTCTTCGTTACCGATGTCCGGTGTGGATTGTATCTCGAAGCAGAGGGACGTCGTTGGCGCTTGTGTCTTGAGTTGGGAAGTTTCTGTAGCAGAGTGCCTCGAGTAGAAGAGCGTGAAAGCGTTGGAAGAAGTGTTGTTCAGAAGCCTTGGTGTTGGGTGCTATTTATAGCACTTCGGGCCGCCCTGAACGTTGGGGGCGCCCCCCACGTGTCAACCGATCTGGAATTACCTCGGTCAGCCCTTATCCCACTCGAATAGGGCTGAGGATTGACTCTGGGGGCGCCCGGGACGCTGGGGGCACCCTGGTTGACCGTTTCAGCGAGCTTCTCGGCTGGATCAGAGTTATCCGCTTCGGTGGCTTGGGTGCGGGGCGCCCTGGGCACTGGGGGCGCTCGGGAGCACGGGGGCGCCCCGCCCAGTAAGCTACCGAAGCACTTCTTTACTTAACTTATTTTGTACTGGCCTTGGGGCGCCCTGGACACTGGGGGCACCCTGCTCAGCTACTTGCCTCTCTCCTTTGGGCATTCTGAGCTGCAGACACACGTTCCTTTGGTCCTGCATCCAGGGTTAGTCCAAAACAATATAAAACAATAAAGTATTAGGTTTATACAGCCTTACCTGTCTTGGTTCTGACTTTGGGTCTCCAAAATGGAGCCCTAGGTCGAACCGACACCTACTGTTCCCTCGACGGGGAACGCGTCCTCACCTACTCCTCTCAGGAGAATTTACTTGTTGCCAACCGGCTCCTCCGGTTGGACTTTTGCCTAGCGGTCCTTTGCCAGGTCTTGGATACCAAGCTGTCCTTCGCCTGGTGCCTAGCAGTCCTTCGCCAGGTCTTCGGATCCTAGCAGTCCTTCGCCAGGTGCCTAGCAGTCCTTCGCTAGGTCTTGGTTCCCAGGCTGTCCTTTGCCTGGTGTGTAACACCCCGAAATTTCACCATGAATAATATTATGAATTCCTTATAAAATATTATGTGGATAATATTGTGAATTCATGATGAAATATTATTATGGAAGAATACGAAATATTATCATGAAATGTTATGAAATATTATGAATTCATGAATATGAGATGTGATGGAATTCATGAAATATTATCATGAAATATTATGAAATGTTAAGGAAATTCATGATATTATTATTGTTATGAAATTTCATGATGGGTTTGGCTTAAGGGGTTGGATATGGATTAGTGCAAAATAAAATAAAAAGAAGAGGTGGAAAGGAAGAAGCAAGGATTTGAACCTTGAACCTCCTAGTTGCACTCTCCATGCCTTAACCACTACACCAAGCATTGTTTCTTGTTGAGAGAATAAGAAACATGCTTGTTAAGTGTGTAAGAGTGAAGAGACATGTCTTTTCATGAGAAAAGTATAAATAGGTGGAAGTTGGAGCAACTTCCTTCTCTCCTTTTCTTCTTCCTCTTCACCTTCCAAAACCGAGACCCCCCTTTCTCCCTTCCCCTTCCATTTTCGAAAACAAGATCTAAGGTTCTAGCCCTAGAAAAGTTGGAAGGAAGAAAACTCTCCAAAGACCTTGTCACTACTAAGTTCAAGAAGGCTTAGAGGAAGATTCCAAGAGAAGGATTCTCACTCACCCTCCAAGTGTAGGGTACCCTACAATTTAAAGAGAAGAGTAAATTCAAGCGCAAGGATGTAAGTATCCTCTCGCCTGTGGCATAATTGTTGTTGAATGTTTGTTTGTTTCATTCTTTTGCAAGATCACAAGGACCCTCCTTGATGAAGGTTTCGGCCACCCCAAGTAAGGGGTCCAAGAAAAGAGTTTTTGGCCAAACCTTGATACATGCTAGTACTCATAGGGACTTTAGACTCATATGTGTGTTTTCCAAATTTTTGGAAGGACAAAAAAACTAGGGTTTGGTACCCTACAAGTTTCGGCCACCCTTGTGGTGGAGGCCAAGTGAAGTTTTCTTTTATCAAACCTTGATACATGCTAGTGCCCTAGGGATTCTATACACATGTGTGGTGTTTCCAAATGTTTGGGAGAACAAAAATTAGGGTTTTAGCCACCCCACAACTTTCGGCCAAAGGGGATTAAATTGGGGCTTTGGGTGGGTTTGTTATCCTAGGATGAGTAAATGGTTAGTAGTGTAGGTAAGGTGCTTGGATAAATATTTGTGTGAAGATGCAGATTCCAAAACCTTAGCGTTCCTACCCTACACTATTCGGCCAAGGCTTGAACATTAGGGTTTAGGAAGGTTGAATTATTTTATGTGATGTGTATGTGAAATGATATGAGATGTATATGCATGAGATGATTAAATGAGATGTTTGATTGAAATATGATGCATGTACGAATTATGAGGCATGTATGAAATATGATGAACATGTGAACATGTATGACATATGATGTATGTATGAACATGTATAAAATATGATGAAAATATGAACATGTATGAAAACATGATGCATGTATGCATGAAAGGTGATATATGAACATGGATGACATGTGATGTATGAACATGGATGACATATGATATATGAACATGATGTGTTGATAATATGCTTAAAAAGGGTTACTCTATTGAAACTGGGATCAAGAGCACCCGAATGTGTGGTGTGTCCCTAGGGGATCAAGAGCACCCGAATGTGTGGTGTGTCCCTTTGAGAAGTGATTAAGAGTACCTTTAGGCATATACATATATGAGTAATTGCATGATAAATTACTTTACTTTGGAAAGTTGTGTACCCGACTCGGAAGGGGGTCGTTAAACAAATCCAATGAGCATGTTAAGGTCATGGCATTGGTAGGACGGAAGGGTCCTGCTCTAATTAGATTGGTGGCTCGCTACCCCAATTTATTAGGGAACGCGCATGATGTGGTACGACAACTGGGCCCTGGATGATGATATGATATTTTGAAGTACTTACCATTATGGAACCTTTTTGAACAACATTTCTCATCATGTGATCTTGTTCCGTAAAGTACTTAGAGATAAATTGATGTGATGTTTATGATGCTTTGATGAGATGCTTATGATGCTGATAATTCTATCTGATTATTGTGTACATGATATGATGTATTGATATGGATTTTGCGAGTAGGCCCGGATTCTTACTAAGCATGTTTTGCTTACTAGTTCCTGTTATTTTTCTTATGCTGCAGATAGCGGTAAGAAATACTCGAACTAAAGGAAGAGGCAGAGGGAAGGTTGGAGGATGTGTGTGGTGATGGCTCGGGAAAGGATGAAAGATTCTATCTACCTTAGTTTGTCTAGAATCTAACTGCTTCCTATGAAAGATTGAAATTGTATTGCTATACTCTGAATGTGTGATCATGACTACTCTACTGTGATTAAGTTAGGGATATGGAACCTATGTCATGCTAGATAACACTATCATTAATGTCTAAACTTTGTAGTATGCATGCTAAGTAAAATGTTAGATAATTACCATTTTCTGTTTCTTATGAATGCTTCTTTTGAATGTATCTAAGACTAGATAACTCTTGCTATATTCTTACTTGAGATTCCATGCTATAGTGTGTTAAATGATCTTCATATTAGGTTGTGAATGCATGTAGATATAAAAGAAATGAAGTAAACCTTGCTTGGTAAATTAGTCTTCAATAAGCATGCTTATTACTAATTCATGTATTGTAATTGTTTTGTTTGGATATACATGTTTAACATGATATAATGATATGGATGTATGAACCCGTAACCCCGCCTTTAGGGTAGATATAAGGTCGGGCGTTACAAGTTGGTATCAGAGCAGATTTCCCCTCCATCACACACACATCAAGCTTCCTCCTGCCGCTTCCAAGTAAGAAATCCTAACTCGCTTAGATTATTTCATGTACAGTACTACTATATGAGATGAGTTATGCTTGCATGATATGAAGATGAGTAATACTTGCATAACAAGTAAAGGTAGAATTATGACTGATGTAGTCATTTACTGTCTATATGATAGATATGGCTAGAAGGCGTAGTACTCGGGGTAATGAGACCGCACCCCCATTTAATATGATGCAATATGCCAAAAGAAATGATATGTCACTACAAGATTTAGACTGCAAATTTATGACAACCCTGCCCTCGGGTGAGGTGATGCCCTCTACCCAAATGCTACGCGCCGCACCGATCAGAATCGCAGATAGGGAACTCTACTGCGACCTGATAGTGCTTGATATGCCCGATTATGATGTGATATTGGGCATGGATTACTTGAACAAATACGGCGCCTCTATTGTGTGCCGAAAACGAAGGGTCATCTTCCGACCCGAGACGGGAATTCTCTTTGAATTTATCGGCGAGCCGAAGAAGAAGACTGGCAAATTCTTATTGGCTCTGAGGGCAAGGAAAAATGTTAGAGAATGGATGTTCTGGATTTCTAGCTCATGTAGTTGATACTCGTCCTAGAGAGGACCCGAAGCTAGAAGACGTCGAAGTCGTATGCAACTATCCAGAGGTATTTCCCGACGACTTACCTGGGTTAGCACCTGAAAGAGATGTGGAATTTGCTATTGATTGGATTCCTGGTACTAACCCCCTCTCGAAGGCACCATATCGAATGGCGCCGGCTGAATTGAAAGAATTGCAAGGACAGCTACAAGAGCTACTCGACAAGGGACTTATCCGCCCTAGTCATTCCCCCTGGGGAGCTCCCGTACTGTTCGTCAAAAAGAAGGACGGGTCGATGCGTATGTGTATCGACTATCGTGCATTAAACAATGTGACGATAAAGAACAGGTATCCTCTACCCAGGATAGATGATCTGTTCGATCAGTTAAAGGGAGCTACGGTTTTCTCTAAGATCGATCTGAGGTCTGGTTATCACCAGGTCCGGGTGAAAAATGAGGATATACCCAAAACTGCTTTCTGGACGAGATACGGACATTATGAGTTCGTAGTGATGCCGTTTGGAGTTACTAATGCTCCGGCAATATTCATGGACCTTATGAATCGGATTTTCTCGGCATTTCTCGACAGATTTGTGATCGTCTTCATCGACGACATCTTTATTTATTCGAGGACTTCCGAAGAGCATGCAGAGCACCTGAGTGTAGTATTACAGATTCTTCAGAAGGAACAACTGTATGCTAAATTTTCGAAATGTGAGTTCTGGCTGAACCAAGTATCATTCTTGGGACATATTATCTCCAAGGACGGAGTGATGGTCGACCCAATTAAAATTGAGGCCGTAAGTAACTGGTCCAGACCCAAGAATGCCAGTGAGGTCAGAAGTTTTCTGGGGTTAGCAGGTTACTACAGAAAATTCGTAGAGAATTTCTCTCGGATTGCAGCCCCTATGACAGCTCTTACAAAGAAAGATAAGAAATATACCTGGACCGAGGAATGTGAGAAGAGTTTCTCTGAACTGAAAAGGAGACTGACTAGCGCTCCTATATTGACTCTTCCGGAAAATGATACGGGTTTCGATATGTACAGCGACGCATCCAAACTTGGACTCGGAGCTGTACTTATGCAAAATGGGAAGGTAATTGCCTATGCCTCTAGACAATTAAAGGAACATGAAAAGAATTATCCTACCCATGATTTGGAATTAGCAGCGGTGGTCTTTGCGCTGAAAATATGGAGGCATTATTTATATGGCACTCAGTGCAAGATCTTTACTGATCACCAGAGTCTGCGGTATTTCTTCACCCAGAAAGACCTGAATATGCGACAACGCCGATGGCTCGAATTGGTCAAGGATTATGATTGTGAGATCCTGTACCATCCGGGAAAAGCCAACAAGGTAGCAGATGCTCTCAGTAGAAAATCTTGTGCTACATTGTTGTCTTTATCAGCTTTGTCACGACCCTTAGGGAAAGAGATTATGGATTTCGGAATCGAGATAATATCGGGCCGGCTTTCTACTCTACAGATTGCGCCGACATTAGTTGATGGTATTCTGGAGAAGCAGAATCTTGATCCGAGTCTTCGAAGAATCCGGCAGGAAATTCTCGAAGGCAAGGACGAGGGATTCCGGATTTCCGAGAGCGGAGTTTTATATTTCCGGGATCGATTATGCGTTCCCGACGACTCCGAATTACGGACAAGGATACTCGAGGAAGCTCACGGCACACCTTATGCGATGCATCCTGGGTCTACCAAGATGTATCAAGATCTGAAGGGCAAATTTTGGTGGTCCGGCATGAAGAAGGATGTAGCCCATTATATCAGCATGTGTTTGACCTGCCAGAGGGTCAAAGCAGAACACCAGAGACCTGGGGGAGTTCTGCAGCCTCTACCTATTCCCGAGTGGAAATGGGAGGACATATCTATGGATTTCATATCAGGGCTACCTCGGACTACGAATGGATATGATAGTATATGGGTTATTGTGGACCGGCTGACAAAGTCCGCGCATTTTCTGGCTATCAGGATGACTTATTCAGTGGAGCAGTTGGCTCAACTGTACGTCAAGGAGATTGTCCGACTACACGGGGTTCCCAAGACCATCGTCTCTGACCGAGATGGTCAATTTACTTCTGATTTTTGGGGACACGTGCAGAAGGCCCTTGGCACGAAGCTGAAGTTCAGTACAGCCTTTCACCCCCAGACTGACGGGCAGACTGAATGAGTTAACCAGATACTGGAAGATATGTTACGAGCTTGCACCTTGGACTTCAAGGGAAGCTGGTGTCGATACCTGAGCCTGGCAGAGTTTGCTTACAACAACAGTTATCAGGCTACTATCGGGATGGCACCGTACAAAGCACTGTACGGAAGAAAATGCAGATCTCCTTTATGTTGGCATGAGAGTGGTGAAAAGAGGGAGATGGGACTCCAGACCGATATTATTGATGAGACCACTCAGGCCATAAAGAATATCCGCCAGAGGATAGAGACTGCTCAGAGTCGGCAAAAGAGCTACGCTGATAAGCGACGCAGACCGCTCGAGTTCGAGGTTGGGGATTCGGTATTTCTGAAGGTAGCCCCTATGAAAGGGGTGATGAGATTTGGAAAGAAGGGGAAACTGAGTCCACGATACGTGGGACCCTACCAGATTTTGAGACGAGTAGGCAAGGTGGCCTACGAACTGGGGTTACCGCCAGAGATGGCGGCCGTTCACAACGTCTTCCATGTGTCGATGCTCAAGAAGTGTACCCCTGATGCGAGTCAAATAATGGAACCCCCACCAGTGCAAGAACCGGAGAGCCTTAGTTCCGAACGCCGACCTATACAGATTTTAGATCGGGAGGTCAAAAGGCTAAGAAACAAGGAAGTACCCTTAGTAAAGGTTCTATGGCGGAATGAGCAATTTGAAGAAGCCACCTGGGAACAGGAAGATACGATGCGATTAAAGTATCCGGATCTGTTCTAAAGTTCGGGACGAACTTTTTATAAGGTGTGTAGGATTGTAACACCCCGAAATTTCACCATGAATAATATTATGAATTCCTTATAAAATATTATGTGGATAATATTGTGAATTCATGATGAAATATTATTATGGAAGAATACGAAATATTATCATGAAATGTTATGAAATATTATGAATTCATGAATATGAGATGTGATGGAATTCATGAAATATTATCATGAAATATTATGAAATGTTAAGGAAATTCATGATATTATTATTGTTATGAAATTTCATGATGGGTTTGGCTTAAGGGGTTGGATATGGATTAGTGCAAAATAAAATAAAAAGAAGAGGTGGAAAGGAGGAAGCAAGGATTTGAAGCTTGAACCTCCTAGTTGCACTCTCCATGCCTTAACCACTACACCAAGCATTGTTTCTTGTTAAGAGAATAAGAAACATGCTTGTTAAGTGTGTAAGAGTGAAGAGACATGTCTTTTCATGAGAAAAGTATAAATAGGTGGAAGTTGGAGCAACTTCCTTCTCTCCTTTTCTTCTTCCTCTTCACCTTCCAAAACCGAGACCCCCCTTTCTCCCTTCCCCTTCCATTTTCGAAAACAAGATCTAAGGTTCTAGCCCTAGAAAAGTTGGAAGGAAGAAAACTCTCCAAAGACCTTGTCACTACTAAGTTCAAGAAGGCTTAGAGGAAGATTCCAAGAGAAGGATTCTCACTCACCCTCCAAGTGTAGGGTACCCTACAATTTAAAGAGAAGAGTAAATTCAAGCGCAAGGATGTAAGTATCCTCTCGCCTGTGGCATAATTGTTGTTGAATGTTTGTTTGTTTCATTCTTTTGCAAGATCACAAGGACCCTCCTTGATGAAGGTTTCGGCCACCCCAAGTAAGGGGTCCAAGAAAAGAGTTTTGGCCAAACCTTGATACATGCTAGTACTCATAGGGACTTTAGACTCATATGTGTGTTTTCCAAATTTTTGGAAGGACAAAAAAACTAGGGTTGGTACCCTACAAGTTTCGGCCACCCTTGTGGTGGAGGCCAAGTGAAGTTTTCTTTTATCAAACCTTGATACATGCTAGTGCCCTAGGGATTCTATACACATGTGTGGTGTTTCCAAATGTTTGGGAGAACAAAAATTAGGGTTTTAGCCACCCCACAACTTTCGGCCAAAGGGGATTAAATTGGGGCTTTGGGTGGGTTTGTTATCCTAGGATGAGTAAATGGTTAGTAGTGTAGGTAAGGTGCTTGGATAAATATTTGTGTGAAGATGCAGATTCCAAAACCTTAGCGTTCCTACCCTACACTATTCGGCCAAGGCTTGAACATTAGGGTTTAGGAAGGTTGAATTATTTTATGTGATGTGTATGTGAAATGATATGAGATGTATATGCATGAGATGATTAAATGAGATGTTTGATTGAAATATGATGCATGTACGAATTATGAGGCATGTATGAAATATCATGAACATGTGAACATGTATGACATATGATGTATGTATGAACATGTATAAAATATGATGAAAATATGAACATGTATGAAAACATGATGCATGTATGCATGAAAGGTGATGTATGAACATGGATGACATGTGATGTATGAACATGGATGACATATGATGTATGAACATGATGTGTTGATAATATGCTTAAAAAGGGTTACTCTATTGAAACTGGGATCAAGAGCACCCGAATGTGTGGTGTGTCCCTAGGGGATCAAGAGCACCCGAATGTGTGGTGTGTCCCTTTGAGAAGTGATTAAGAGTACCTTTAGGCATATACATATATGAGTAATTGCATGATAAATTACTTTACTTTGGAAAGTTGTGTACCCGACTCGGAAGGGGGTCGTTAAACAAATCCAATGAGCATGTTAAGGTCATGGCATTGGTAGGACGGAAGGGTCCTGCTCTAATTAGATTGGTGGCTCGCTACCCCAATTTATTAGGGAACGCGCATGATGTGGTACGACAACTGGGCCCTGGATGATGATATGATATTTTGAAGTACTTACCATTATGGAACCTTTTTGAACAACATTTCTCATCATGTGATCTTGTTCCGTAAAGTACTTAGAGATAAATTGATGTGATGTTTATGATGCTTTGATGAGATGCTTATGATGCTTATAATTCTATCTGATTATTGTGTACATGATATGATGTATTGATATGAATTTTGCGAGTAGGCCCGGATTCTTACTAAGCATGTTTTGCTTACTAGTTCCTGTTATTTTTCTTATGCTGCAGATAGCGGTAAGAAATACTCGAACTAAAGGAAGAGGTAGAGGGAAGGTTGGAGGATGTGTGTGGTGATGGCTCGGGAAAGGATGAAAGATTCTATCTACCTTAGTTTGTCTAGAATCTAACTGCTTCCTATGAAAGATTGAAATTGTATTGCTATACTCTGAATGTGTGATCATGACTACTCTACTGTGATTAAGTTAGGGATATGGAACCTATGTCATGCTAGATAACACTATCATTAATGTCTAAACTTTGTAGTATGCATGCTAAGTAAAATGTTAGATAATTACCATTTTCTGTTTCTTATGAATGCTTCTTTTGAATGTATCTAAGACTAGATAACTCTTGCTATATTCTTACTTGAGATTCCATGCTATAGTGTGTTAAATGATCTTCATATTAGGTTGTGAATGCATGTAGATATAAAAGAAATGAAGTAAACCTTGCTTGGTAAATTAGTCTTCAATAAGCATGCTTATTACTAATTCATGTATTGTAATTGTTTTGTTTGGATATACATGTTTAACATGATATAATGATATGGATGTATGGACCCGTAACCCCGCCTTTAGGGTAGATATAAGGTCGGGCGTTACAAGTTGGTATCAGAGCAGATTTCCCCTCCATCACACACACATCAAGCTTCCTCCTGCCGCTTCCAAGTAAGAAATCCTAACTCGCTTAGATTATTTCATGTACAGTGCTACTATATGAGATGAGTTATGCTTGCATGATATGAAGATGAGTAATACTTGCATAACAAGTAAAGGTAGAATTATGACTGATGTAGTCATTTACTGTCTATATGATAGATATGGCTAGAAGGCGTAGTACTCGGGGTAATGAGACCGCACCCCCATTTAATATGATGCAATATGCCAAAAGAAATGATATGTCACTACAAGATTTAGACTGCAAATTTATGACAACCCTGCCCTCGGGTGAGGTGATGCCCTCTACCCAAATGCTACGCGCCGCACCGATCAGAATCGCAGATAGGGAACTCTACTGCGACCTGATAGTGCTTGATATGCCCGATTATGATGTGATATTGGGCATGGATTACTTGAACAAATACGGCGCCTCTATTGTGTGCCGAAAACGAAGGGTCATCTTCCGACCCGAGACGGGAATTCTCTTTGAATTTATCGGCGAGCCGAAGAAGAAGACTGGCAAATTCTTATCGGCTCTGAGGGCAAGGAAAAATGTTAGAGAATGGATGTTCTGGATTTCTAGCTCATGTAGTTGATACTCGTCCTAGAGAGGACCCGAAGCTAGAAGACGTCGAAGTCGTATGCAACTATCCAGAGGTATTTCCCGACGACTTACCTGGGTTAGCACCTGAAAGAGATGTGGAATTTGCTATTGATTGGATTCCTGGTACTAACCCCCTCTCGAAGGCACCATATCGAATGGCGCCGGCTGAATTGAAAGAATTGCAAGGACAGCTACAAGAGCTACTCGACAAGGGACTTATCCGCCCTAGTCATTCCCCCTGGGGAGCTCCCGTACTGTTCGTCAAAAAGAAGGACGGGTCGATGCGTATGTGTATCGACTATCGTGCATTAAACAATGTGACGATAAAGAACAGGTATCCTCTACCCAGGATAGATGATCTGTTCGATCAGTTAAAGGGAGCTACGGTTTTCTCTAAGATCGATCTGAGATCTGGTTATCACCAGGTCCGGGTGAAAAATGAGGATATACCCAAAACTGCTTTCCGGACGAGATACGGACATTATGAGTTCGTAGTGATGCCGTTTGGAGTTACTAATGCTCCGGCAATATTCATGGACCTTATGAATCGGATTTTCTCGGCATTTCTCGACAGATTTGTGATCGTCTTCATCGACGACATCTTTATTTATTCGAGGACTTCCGAAGAGCATGCAGAGCACCTGAGTGTAGTATTACAGATTCTTCAGAAGGAACAACTGTATGCTAAATTTTCGAAATGTGAGTTCTGGCTGAACCAAGTATCATTCTTGGGACATATTATCTCCAAGGACGGAGTGATGGTCGACCCAATTAAAATTGAGGCCGTAAGTAACTGGTCCAGACCCAAGAATGCCAGTGAGGTCAGAAGTTTTCTGGGGTTAGCAGGTTACTACAGAAAATTCGTAGAGAATTTCTCTCGGATTGCAGCCCCTATGACAGCTCTTACAAAGAAAGATAAGAAATATACCTGGACCGAGGAATGTGAGAAGAGTTTCTCTGAACTGAAAAGGAGACTGACTAGCGCTCCTATATTGACTCTTCCGGAAAATGATACGGGTTTCGATATGTACAGCGACTCATCCAAACTTGGACTCGGAGCTGTACTTATGCAAAATGGGAAGGTAATTGCCTATGCCTCTAGACAATTAAAGGAACATGAAAAGAATTATCCTACCCATGATTTGGAATTAGCAGCGGTGGTCTTTGCGCTGAAAATATGGAGGCATTATTTATATGGCACTCAGTGCAAGGTCTTTACTGATCACCAGAGTCTGCGGTATTTCTTCACCCAGAAAGACCTGAATATGCGACAACGCCGATGGCTCGAATTGGTCAAGGATTATGATTGTGAGATCCTGTACCATCCGGGAAAAGCCAACAAGGTAGCAGATGCTCTCAGTAGAAAATCTTGTGCTACATTGTTGTCTTTATCAGCTTTGTCACGACCCTTAGGGAAAGAGATTATGGATTTCGGAATCGAGATAATATCGGGCCGGCTTTCTACTCTACAGATTGCGCCGACATTAGTTGATGGTATTCTGGAGAAGCAGAATCTTGATCCGAGTCTTCGAAGAATCCGGCAGGAAATTCTCGAAGGCAAGGACGAGGGATTCCGGATTTCCGAGAGCGGAGTTTTATATTTCCGGGATCGATTATGCGTTCCCGCCGACATTAGTTGATGTACAATTTTTTGAGTAGTAGATCTCGTTTGCTAATTCGCGTATCCAACGTACCCTTGTGCAGCTCAATTAACTTGTTCCAGAGCTCCTTTGCGCTGCTGAAGGGGCTGACGCGGTTGGACTCTTCCTTGGTTAAGCCACATTGTAGTGTTTATGTGGCCTTTGTGTCTGCTTCTATTTTCTTTTTGAGTGGTCCGTCCCACTCTGTGTATCCTTGCACCTCACCTTGTGCATTTTTGGGGATCTCCAGTCTGGACTGAATGATAATCCACATGTCCACTTGAGTTTTCGGTGTTGGGTATGGCTTGGCGAGTTTCCTAAGCGAATACTTGGTCGTTCCGAGAGACATCTCCATGTCTACGTATTAAAAATTAATCCGAATGGAGACCCGTCTCCCAATGACCATCTCGTGTCGTATCGAACGATCCAAATTACAACTCGGCCAATTACAAAAATCGGCCTTGTAATTTGCTTGACCGTTCGACCGCGGAAAAGGCGACGAGTGGATCGCCGGCTTCGGGGCCCAGTTAGTAAATTATTGGCTATGATACAAAATCAAAACAATAAACTAACTAACATAAAATGGCGAGGTAAACCAACATGGCACAAAAATAAACAAGGGAGCTTGGGAAAGAGTTATGTTAGATCGTTGACATTTGCTAGAGGGGGGGGGGGTGAATAGCAATTTTCAGTTCGTTCTTCCTACAAGATTAGTTGCCAAGCGGAATATACTAAAATAGAACTAACCAATGCTAACAAACCTATTTACGTGGTTCGGAGATGACGACTCCTACTCCACGACAGCCCGTGAGGTGGACGATCCCTTGATCCTTCGGCGGATCACTCCCCGAATGCCCTCCGGCTAGCTCGTGTAGCTCCTTGTGGATGGAGAAACCTCACCATAAACCAAAGTACACCTTTGAGCTCTAAAGACTACTAACAAGCCTTAACCGAGCTTGTTTCGTCAAGAGTCCCCAGATCAAAACGAGTTCTCTTAAATAGTACTCTAAGCTGTAACCCTCACCACCGGTCGACTGGTAAATTACCAGTCATCTGGTCCCACTTAACTAGCTAGCCAACGACTCTCTCAACGGCTAGTTTTTGGGTCTACCAGTCGATTGCTCCTAGGGCAGTCGACTGGTCTCGGGTCGATTACATTCAGTGAGTTTCTGTTTGTGCTGGCAGACGACTGTTATATCACCAGTCGACTGCCCAACTTCTACAAACACTCTTCCTCACTCCAACGACCCTCCTCTGTTGGATCGAGAAAAACGATAGAGGGGGGGGGTGAATATCGTTAAAATTTTTCGGATAGAATAAAGAGTGAAAACGCAGCGGAAATAATTAAATGCACACAGGAACACAAGATTTTTACTTGGTTCGGAGTCGCGGTCGGCTCCTACTCCAAAGCCCACGGTCCTTGACCGTTTACTTTGGGCAATACTATAATCACGCAAAACAGTTTACAAATTGAGCACAGGAATATTGTAGGAAATGAAAATAGCTACACTTTTCGTTACTGACACCCGATGTGGATCATATTTTAGAGCAGAGGGTCGTCGTCGGCGCTGGAATCTCGAAGTCGGAGTTTGCCGTGGCGTAGCGCTTGAACGAAAAGCTTTGGAGCGTTAAGAAATTGTGTTGTTGAAGCCTTGGGGTCAAGCCCCTTTTATAGTGCTCTATCGGGCGCCTGATGTGTTGGGGACGCCTGACACGTGCCCTCCGATCTGCGAATCCTTATCCGCGGGCTCGGTCAGCAATTATCCTCCCCACTTGGGCGCCTGAGCTGATGGGGGCGCCTGTGACCTCACGGGCGCTGATCCCCCTTGGTTCAGTGGCTTCACTGCTATGATTTGGGATTTGCCTTCACTCTTGGGCGCCCGTATCCTTACGGGTGCCTGACTTCATTCAGGCGCCTAGGCCCAGTGAAGAACCTTCACTTGCAGACGATCAGTCCTTCAACCCTGCAACTAAGGTTAGTTCCAAAAAATATAGTAAGTAATAATTACAACAGTAGCTGTCTTGGTTCTGACTTCGGGTCTCCGAAATGGAACCCTAGGTGGAACCGATGCCTACTGTTCTCTCGACGGGGAACGCGTCCTCACCTACTCCTCTCATGAGTGTTTACCTTTTGCCAACCGGCTCCTCCGGTTGGACTTTTGCCCGAATCCACCTGACCAGGTCTTCATGCCCAACTTCCGGTCAGGTCTTCGGTGCCCAGCCCCTTGCCAGGACTTCGTGCCCAGTCATCGACCAGGACTTCTTTGCCCGACTTCCGGTCAGGTCTTCTTGCCCAGTCCTTGATCAGGACTTCTTTGCCCAGCCCTTTGCTAGGACTTCTTGCCTAGTGTACCTAGGGCTTCTTCCTGCACACTCAGTGAACATGTTAGACAACAATAACATCTTAACTTCTGAACCCTTTGACATTATCAAAACCCAGGTTTGACTTAGGTGTTGCCTGTACCAACAATCTCCCCCTTTTTGATTTATGGCAACCCGGTTCAAAATGTTATGTTAAACAACCATTAAGTAAAGTACCAGTTTTAATTTCCTCCCCCTGGAAGAAATCTCCCCCTGAGTTTTTCAAACATTCGTGGGGTTTTTGAAAAAGTTTCTAAGTCTTTGTTTATAAAATTGAAAAGTTTTTCAGTTTTTCAATACTTAGAAGATTTTCAAACCGGGATTTTTATGTTAGAAAAATTTTCCAAAAATATTTTGAGTTGGGCACTTAGAAAATTTTCCAACATGTTTAGCTTTAACACTTAGAAAATTTTCAAGGGAATTTTGAAACTCTTAGAAAATTTTGCACCAGAAAAAAAGTTTAGTGTAAGTACTTAGAATATTTTGAAAGTAATTTTAAGTTAAGTACTTAAAAGAATTTTGAAAACAAGTACTTAAAAGAATTTTCAAGACAATTTGAGTTAAGTACTTAAAAGAATTTTCTAAACAATTTATGTTAAGTACTTAAAAGAATTTTCTAAACAATTTGAGTTAAGTACTTAAAAGAATTTTCTAAATTGCTTCTGAAGTTTTAACACTTAGAAAAAATTTTAAGCAGTTTTAATACTTAGAACAATTTTCAAGCATAATTTTGAATTTATAACACTTAGAAAATTTTTCAAAGTGATTTTGAATTACTTTACTTTTTTTGAAAAAGGAGATAAAAGTTTTGAAAAAGATTAATTTCGAAAAGTTAATTTAAATATTAAAACCTTCTTTTCTCTCCTTTCCAATCTCTCCTCCTTTGCCATATATCAAAAAAATATAGCAAGAAAAATGAGTAATAAAAGTAAGATGTTGTACTGAACCAATTCTAAGTATAAACTGGACCAAATCAATTTAAATTTTCTCTTTCGGGTCCTGTCTAACCCAGTTAGCTACTTACTAACTGTTATAAACAGTAGCTTTCGCTAGGGTTAGTCAAGTTAAGTGGTCTGATCAAATTAGATTTTCTAAGCTTGACACTTAACCTGATTACTGTTTAATTGGTATTTAGTGCCCCAATTACTGCAGATGCACTGACTTAAAGCATCTTGAATCAAGGCATAGACCTAAGCATCTCAACCCAGTCTAGGTTATCAATCAAAAGTACCCTAAGGTACTTGTGAGATGCTATCTTCTAGATCTAGAGGTGCATGCAGTTCTAGGGTTAGGGCCTAGGTTATGTCCATTTGCGAAAAGCCCTAGTTTTGAAGGGGGTAAGTTTTAAAAAAAAACTAAGTCGGAAAATCATTTTGAATAAAATAATAAATAAAAATGATTTTTCAAATTAACTAAGAAATAACACAGTTTTTGAAAAGAAGTATAAGTAGAGCAGTCCTATTCTACCAAGCATAACCCTAACTGCCTTCTTGGTGAGCTGAACTCAGACTCAGGTAAGGGTTTGGTGAAGATATCAGCTAAGTTAGATTTTGAGTCTACATGCTTAAGGACTATCTCACCCCTGGCTACATGATCTCTTACAAAGTGGTATTTAACTTCTATGTGTTTAGTTCTAGATTGTTGGATTGGGTTCTTAGTTAGATTAATTGAACTTATATTATCAATGTAGACTTGGGATTGGGTGTAATCAAGCTGGAAGTCCTTAAGAGTGTGCATCATCCATAAGAGTTATGCTACACACTCTCCTAAAGCAACATACTCAACTTCGGTTGTGGATAGAGCTACGCAGTGCTGCTTTCTGCCGCACCAACTCACTAGACTATTTCCTAAAAGATGGCAGCTTCCACTTGTACACTTTCTATCTAGTTTGCAACTAGCATAGTCAGAATGTGAGTATCTTGACAGGTCAAAAGTTGAGGTCCTAGGATACCAAATCCCTATTGGGACCGGGTGCATGTTGACATGGATACGGGTTCGTAATTTTAAAATTTAATTACGTGCAGCGGAAGGTTTAGCATAAATAATTTCTCAAATTATTTTAACCACGTATCTAGCATACAACCTTATGTTGTGGAGACATGATCATACATTTAAAATTTTGCAGAAAGTAAACTAATTTACTTAATACCTCGCGTAACTTGTAGAAAGGGATGAGATCCAACCGTAGCGTCCCTTGGAAGCTCCGCCTCTATTCGCGTCCACGCCGAGTTTTCTTCGGGATGACTTCGCAAAGCCACGAGTTTCGTGCCGACAAGAACTACTAGATTCTCCAAAGGCACGACAAGAATACCAAGAGAGAGATGGAAAGACTAACCACCAAACGAAGAACGGAATCAAGATTCCGGGAGGAAGGAAGGAGTCACGCCCGCTTCTTCTTCTTCTTCGGCCTCTTCTTGGTGGTGGAAGCTCACGGCAACCAAAAGGAGGGCCTCTAGGGCCGGCGCCACTAGAAGAGGGAGAGGGAGAGAAGGAGAGGGAGAGAGGCTAGGCAAGAATCCTTGATCTCTTCGATTAATTTCCAAGCCTTGCCTTGGTACCTTTATATAGTAGCCTCTTAATCGCCAAGTCTCCTTTTAACGGAATAAATTTTCATAAGAAATTTATCTTATAAATTTTTCTATGAATTATTCCATTATGCCAAGTTTTTATCATAATTTAATTTACAATAAAAACAACCATGTCTCCCTTTTCTTATGGAAAGAAATTTCTTTATACACACTTCTTTATATAAATTTCTTTATATAAATTTCTTTATATAAATTTTTTCAGATAAATTTCATTATCATGATAAATCAATCTATTATTGATTTTATAAAATAAAATAAACCAATCCATGGTTCATTTTAATTTCCATGAAAAATAAATCCGTTTATATAAATTTCTTTATCATGGTAAATCAATCTATTATTGATTTTATAAAATAAAATAAACCAATCCATGGTTCATTTTAGTTTCCATGAAAAATAAATCCGTTTATATAAATTTCTTTATCCATAATTTTATAAAACAAACCACGCGCGGTTTATTTTATAATTTGAACCAAACAATTTGGTTCTCCCCTTTTATTGTGGTCGGCCAAACAAAGAGGGTGGGGACGCTCTTTGGCCGGCCAAACCCAAGCCGAAACCATACGAATTAAACTCATTTAATTCGTCCAATAAGTCTTTAAAAGACTTAGCCATTTTATGGTTCCGATGCGTCTCTGAAAAATTCAGATTCGACTTATCTCTCTTGATCGGAAAATCTAATTTTCAACTCGTTTTAAATCCCTCAGATCACTCGTAGTGTGTGTGACTAAATAGGCTTTTGATTTATGTTGGCCGTCTATAATTAACCAATTATAGAACGATCATGAGTGGCACCTAATAGTACATCATGATCCCCAATTAATCGAAAGATCAACGGTTGACCTCAGAAACTATTCTGAAACCCTTCAGCAGCTTTAATGAATCGTGCCTAATTCCCTTCACCATCTTATACCCACTTGGTTCAGGACACGGTCTATGTGTGTCAGTCCCCACTAGGCTGACTACGTCACACCTAGCCCAAGTAATGTCTTTCTCGTCCAACGGATTCTAATTACTCTCATGTTTCTGAGAGATTCTTACTCGGTACATGTGATGCTCTGGCCAGAGGCTTTGAGTAACAATCCGACGATAGGCCTTGGGTATACATCTCCTCACAAGGAGTGGTGAATCCTTTGTAGGCTGTTCAAACATCTTCGGGCACTTCGGCTTATACCCAATCATCCTGGGTCCACACCTCCTTGGAGATGCTTGCTTAAAATGTCTAAGTATAAGTCTTCATGATCAAGATGACTTGAACACCGCAAGTCAAAGGAACATCGCACTTAAGCTGCAGAAAGAACTTCATTGACATATCTATATGTAGACTACCATATGAAGTTTTACAGCCAGTCACTCCAATGAACTAGTTCCCTTAAGTAGCATTCATGTTTATCTCCGGACATCCCAATGTCACCAGCCAGTGAGAATCAGCTGATTAGAGAATAACTCATGCTAGTCTCAACAGAATTGATAGTGTCCGTATTTATCAATTCATCGACTAGGGACAATTTCAATACTTCACAATTGCACATGTAGAGATAATCACTAGTTGTGAATTCATCACAAATTCTCTCATGCTGTGAATTGTATTGCGGACATTCAGTAAATGAGTTTAAGATCTCAATCAAATACACAAATATGTATACTCAAATAGTGAATATTCATTTATTAAAATAAATGATTACATTCATAAGGCGATTGCCTTAGGACACTTCTCTCACAATACTAACAAACTCCCACTTAGCCTAATGCTAATCGCTACGGTATCCAATACCACAGGCTCTAACATGACCCTCAAACTTGCTTAGAGGCAAGGCCTTAGTTAAAGGATCCGCTACATTCCTTTCAGTGGGAATTTTCTCAATTTGTATATCATTCCTACTTATAATCTCTCTGATCAGATGATAGCGGCGAAGAACATGTTTGGATCGCTGATGAGACCTTGGTTCCTTTGCTTGTGCAATAGCTCCATTGTTGTCGCAGTAAACCGACACTGCTTCATCAATGGTTGGAACCACACCAAGTTCTGAGACAAACTTCTTGATCCAGACTGCTTCCATTGCTGCTTCCGAAGCTGCAATATATTCTGCTTCCGTGGTAGAATCCGCTACGGTGTCTTGTTTGGAACTTTTCCAACTTATTGCGCCTCCATTCAAAGTAAAAACGTATCCAGACTGAGATTTGGAGTCATCCTTATCTGTCTGGAAACTGGCATCTGTATACCCACGTATTACCATATCTCCTTCTGCATATATTAGGAACACATCCTTAGTTCTTCTTAAGTACTTAAGGATTGTCTTGATAGCCGCCCAATGATCCATTCCTGGATCAGACTGGTATCTGCTCGTGACGCTCAGAGCATACGATACATCGGGCCTAATACATAACATAGCATACATGATAGATCCTATCGCGGATGCATAAGGAATCTTATTCATGCAAATCCTCTCGTCTTCTGTGCGCGGACACATAGACTTTGAAAGGTTGATCCCATGCCTGATGGGAAGGTAACCTTTCATGGATTCCGACATGCTAAACCTTTTTAGCACTCGGTCTATATATGTAGACTGCGAAAGACCAAGCAACCGTTTTGATATATCTCTATAGATTCTAATCCCAAGGATATAGGTTGCTTCTCCCAGGTCTTTCATGGAGAAAGTTTTGGACAACCAAATTTTAACCGACTGTAAGACTGATATATCGTTTCCTATAAGTAATATGTCATCGACATATAATACTAGGAATACGACTGCACTCCCACTAACCTTCTTGTACACACAAGGTTCGTCAGGATTTTGTGAGAAATCAAACTCTTTGATTGTCTCATCAAAACGGATGTTCCAGCTCCTGAATGCTTGCTTCAGTCCATATATGGATCGTCGAAGCTTGCATATTTTGGTTTTATCAACCGATGTGAAACCTTCAGGTTGTATCATGTATACATCCTCAAGCAGGTTTCCATTAAGGAAAGCTGTTTTCACATCCATTTGCCATATCTCATAATCATAATGAGCTGCTATGGCCAGGAGCATCCGAATGGATTTAAGCATAGCTACTGGTGAATAGGTTTCGTCATAATCAATTCCTTGTTTTTGACGATATCCTTTTGCCACTAATCTAGCCTTAAAGGTAACAACATTACCTTCCATGTCGGTTTTCTTCTTGAAAACCCACTTGCACCCTATGAGCTTAATCCCATCAGGTGGGTTAACCAAGTCCCATACTTGATTTTCGTACATGGAATCCATTTCCGACTTCATGGCTTCAAGCCATTTGTCCCTTTCTGAACTTTTCAGAACATCTTCATAACTGATAGGTTCGTCATCGCTTATGAGTAACACGTCGTTCGATTCACTTATGAGAAATCCGTATCTCTCTGGAATATTGCGTGTCCTATCAGACCTACAAAGAGGTGTTGTTGTTTTAGGTTCAACTGATAGCTCATCATTATGAGTTATTGGTTGTGGGTCTAGACTAGGTGTCTCTGTAATGTCTATTGGAGTTTCTTGAACTTCATCAAGTTCAATGCCACTCCCACTGTTTTCTTGTAAAAGAAATTCTTTTTCCAGAAACACAGCATGCCTTGAAACAAACACCTTTTGTTCCAAGGGATGATAGAATTGGTAACCCTTCGTTTCCTTAGGGTATCCAATAAATAGATATTTATCAGACTTAGCATCCAATTTGTCTGATACAGTCCGCTTCACATAAGCAGGACAACCCCATATTTTAAGGTGAGTTAAATGAGGTTTCTTACTATTCCACGTCTCATATGGAGTAGTAGAGACTACCTTGGTCGAGACTCTGTTTAGCAAGTAAACAGCTGTCTTAAGAGCATAGCCCCAAAAGGATTTTGGAAGAGTTGCATGGTTCATCATAGATCTAACCATGTCCATCAAGGTTTGGTTACGCCTCTCAGATACACCATTATGCTGTGGTGTATATGGCGGAGTCCATTGAGACAATATCCCATTGTCCCCAAGATAATCTTGAAACTCTTGACTTAAGTATTCACCACCCCAATCGGATCGAAGTATCTTAATACTTTTGCCAAGCTGTTTCTCTACTTCATTTCTGAACTCTTTGAATTTCTCAAAAGCTTCAGATTTGTGTTTCATCAAGAACACATACCCGAATCGTGAGTGATCATCGATAAAGGTAATGAAGTAGCTATAGCCTCCTTGTGCAAGAGTTGACATTGGTCAACATACATCAGTATGTATTAGACCAAGCAATTCTCCCACTGGATTACCTTTTCCGGAAAAGGGTAATTTGGCCATCTTGCCTTTTAAGCATGATTCGCATGTATCAAATGAACCGGGTTCAAATGATTCCAGAATTCCACATCGGTATAATTTGGTCATGCGTTTCTTACTTACATGGCCAAGACGACAATGCCACGTATAGGAGTTTATTCGATTATCTATTTGAGCACGTTTGTTGCTAACTTCGATATTGAAAACGTCACCGGATAAATCTAACGTGTAGATACCATTGCACAAAGTTCCGGTCCCATAAAGAACACCATTTAAAGTTATGTAACAACAATTGTTACTAAATGTTAAATGATAACCCTTTTCATTCAAGCATGAAATAGATACAATGTTCTTTATTAATGAAGGAACAAAATTACAATTATCCAATTCTAAGACATGTCCAGTAGGGAGCTTTAGCAAATATGTTCCGATGGCAATAGCAGCAATCTTTGCTCCATTTCCAACTCGCAGATTCGCTTCTCCCTTGATGAGTCTTCTTCTATTCCTTAGCTCCTGTATGCCATTACATATATGTGAGCTACACCCAGTATCAAGTACCCAGGTGGTTGAGGAAATAGAGTGACATTCAATAACGAAGATGCCTGAAGAGGATGGGGCATCAGATGCCTTCTTCTTCAAGGACTTAAGATAAACCTTGCAGTTTCTTCGCCAGTGGCCCTTCTTGCCACAATGATGGCAAGTGCCTTTTGGTGCTTTTTCAATCCTTTTGTCCTTAGTTAACTTATTGGTGTCCAAAATGGAACGCAAATTCAGAGAAGACACGATCGAGTGATTATCCTAGAAATACAAATTGAGCTTATGTGAGAAGAATGATAAAGAATGCATCAACATACATTAATAATCTATTTATTTTTCGAATTGAATAACCCTTTTTATCAATTCGGGAGATCGTAAGAACATCTCCAAATAGGTCGATATCCAACCATAGATAAGAACAACCATGGCTGTGGCCATCAAGTTATTCTTGGCTATGAAGGTAGGTAATTATACCGATTACATATCACATATATGTAACTATCACTTTATGCTATCAACTAATTGAATGTTTGCATAAATCATTGGGTTGTTAACTCATTAACAAGTATGCAACATTATACATAGCACCCAACTGCACCTCTCATTACATCGACCTTGGCTGTGGCACAACAAATCGATGCTCCAAGCTTAAGGCTGACCCATTAATCAAGAAATAGCTTTAATATAGTTGGAGCTCATTCAACCGTTTAGTCAGGCTTGGATGTGTCCAACAACCAAAACTAAGGATTGACCTCTGACTCCAACTATATTAATCATAAACTAATTCCATGGTTTGAACATGTTGAGGTTTAAGCCGGGCATGGATGTGTCCATCAACCCAAACGAGAAACAAAACTCCGGTTCTAAGCATATTAATGGAAGGTGTTGGCCTTAATATTTTGTAAAGGGTTTTGGATCTCATCCTTTCTTTTCTAAGCACATTCATGACATATAATTATGTCATGTACTAACGATTTCCTTAATAAAGTATGTATGTGACTTAATTTATCAAGTCTCATTAATTGAATTAGGAACCGGATTTCCAAATTCTAATTTCATACTTTATTCAAGGAATTGTTTTGGGAAACAATTTCCTAAATTGTCATAATCAATTTCGGAAATAATATGTTTAAGACTTTGATTTCTCTAAATCAAATCTTATTAAATTAAGAGACAGATTCCCTTAATTCAACCACATATTATTTTCATGAAAATCTTATTTAAGAAAACTCTATAGGAAACCATTTTCCTAATTAATTTTGGAGACAACAATATGTAAGAGCATCACCTCTTAAATCAAATAAGGAAATTATCATTTGAGAATCACCTCAAAATTTCCAAGATTTGATTACATATTTTATTTATGGATTTATTAATTACAACAAAATATTTTCTTTGGGTGGCTCCCCGAGGCTCAGATACCCAAAAAAAAAAATTTGTTGTAAATCTAAATTGGTCCGCTCCCCGAGGCGTAACCAAATTAAACATGACAATTTTATTCAAAATTAGGAAATTAAATTACAACAACTAACTTTAAATTGGACAACTCCCTGAGGCTCAATCCAAAATAAAGAATTTTGTTGATATTTTAAAACCAATTCGAATTTAATTGTCAATTAATGATCCATAAATTTGTCTAGACTTTCTTTGAAAGAAAGTGCCCAAAATTGCGAGATTTCATAATAGGTTTTCAGAATAATTGTAAGTTTCTGGTACAAAGAAAACTTACATATTTCCAAAATTGGAAAATTTCCAAGATAGGAAATTTCCAAAATTGGAAAGTTTCCAAAAATGGGAAGTTTTCACAATTATCATAAAATTTCAGAAACTAGGATATTTCAAAAGTTTGCGAAATTTCATGAGGATTTCCAAACTTTGAAATTCCTAAATCTAAAATTTATCATAATTGGAAAGTTTCCATAATTGGAAAATTTTCCAAAATTGAGATCATGACAAAGTTTTCCGCAAAACAATTATATGATTATGTCGAACACTAACCGGCTCTGATACCACTGTTGGGACCGGGTGCATGTTGACATGGA
>JAGFNQ010010616.1:0-64505 GCA_024364735.1 Boesenbergia rotunda
GGAAGTGGGAAGAAATATCCATGGACTTTATCACAGGTCTTCCAAGAACCACCCATGGACACGATGCAATTTGGGTGATAGTAGACAGATTGACCAAGTCTGCCCACTTTCTAGCCATCAAGGTGTCGCACTCAGTAGAGCATTTGGCGCAGTTATATGTGAAGGAAGTGATCCGGCTTCATGGAGTCCCGAAGTCTATCATTTCTGACAGAGACGGGCGGTTCATCTCCCATTTTTGGAGGTGTGTTCAGGACGCCCTAGGCACCAGACTCCAGTTCTGTAGCGACCCGCCTTCTCCTGCCTTAGACGGATCGTTACTTTTGTCTACTTCTCGACTCTAATGCACGACTAAAAATGCGGAAATCTTTTTTTTTCTTTTTAATCTATTTAAGAATGATATTCTAACTTAAATAGTCATGCATGATACCATGTCACACTTTCTTTCTCAAAAACTCGTAAGAAAATACTTATTGAAACTTGCCTCGCCCAACTCAGCTTACGGGTATCAGTCGACTGATACTGTACCAGTCGACTGATAAGTCTGAAACCTGTTTTTCAGATTCGAAGCCCTTGTTTCAAAACTCCACCAAACCTATACTTTCGAGCCATATAAAATCATGACACCATTTCTATACTCTATACCAGTTTTCTAAACAATTTAGCCCATCAAAACAAAATCCATAAACTTGAAATTTGGACTTTGCGGAATTTAGCAAGTTATGAAAAATCTACATAGACTTTAAGCTAGAGTTGTACCAAACTTAACTTCTAACCATTGACACTCATCACACAAAATTCTGAAACATCCCTAAGGCATTATCAAATGAGAAAGCAACTTTTCTAAACATACTTAAGCAATAAAACTTGATTCAAAGGGAAATTAATACTATCTTGGCACATGCATCTATTTCTCTAACAAAGTATCAATATTTCAAACTACTCACACTTCTACTCATCCAATGCAATCATAAGGATATGTATGCTAAATGAAATGACATGGAATCTTTACTCTAAGAAATTGAGCATGTAAAACTATCCAAAGCTTAAATGTTCGCTAAACTCCATAAAGCAAGAACTTGAAATTTGAATAAACTAAAACATTGTAATTCAAATAACTAAATTGTCTCGTCTCAAGGATCTCTCCAAAATCAGCCACCACACACACTTTACTCAGCACCGCCTCGTCGCCTTCCTTCAGAATTGCTTGCCTTTACCTTTATCTGCAGTAAGAGGAAATGCAACTAGTAAGCAAAAAGCTTAGTAAGTACTATCTAGCTCACAAAATCTCGAAATGTGCAAACATGCTTCTTGAACAATATGAAAATCATATGAGATACTTATATGCTTGAAAGAAAACTAAGAACATGTATAACTCAAAACATGCATACTCAAGCATTAATAAATCTCAATTTACTTTTCTTGGCTCAACTTGAAACTTTAGCTATTCTTTAACTTTTTTGAAAACTCTTTAAACTTTAGAAACTTTGCTAAAGCATATACTTGAAAATACTAATCACTTGGATCCACTGAAGACGTAAGTACCATCTCATGCGCGTTCCCTAAAAGGTTGGGGTAGCGAGCCACCAATCCTAATAGAGCAGACCTTGGTCTACCAGGGCCAAGACCTTGGAATTGGACACCTGGATTTCTTTAACGACGCCCTTGGACGCCGAGTACTGGCCTTAGAAAATAAAATAGCTTTTCTTTCTTTTCTTTCTTATCTGTAAATGCCTTGGCATTTTCTCGAGCACCTTGCGTGCTAAAATCCCTAAGTCTTGACTTTTGGGGATTTCTTAAGGCCTTGGCCTTTTCTTTTCTTATCTTTATCTTCTCTTTTCTTTTCTCATAGCTTTTCTTGGACCCTAATCTCATATAGGGCACTCAATAAAATATATAAGCATATAATAAACTAAGATCACATGCAAAAATCTTAACAAGAAGTAAATATCTCTTTTAAAAACTTTTAAGGGAAATTCTTGCGGAAAAACCGCCTCTTACTGCAGGTGAGCAGTACTTACATTGATATCTTGGACTTACAACCAAGATTGACGTCTAGGGCTCGGGAGAAACTTGAGATCTCGGAGAATTCTTCGCGCCTACGCGTTCGTCTCGTCGCGGGGATTCCGAATATTGGAAGATCTCTTGGAGGAGAGCCTTGGCCGGCCCCTTAGAGCTTGGTGTTGTTTCTCCCAAGAGAGGAGAAGTCGGCGTGAGGGTTTGGAGAGGAGAGAAATAAAACTTCTCTGTTCAATTATCTATTTATACTTATGGGGGGCGGATTGACCTAACCACACCTTAAATATATATCTCTCCATCCTTTGCTGTGCTTGATACCCTAGCCCAGCTGGTCGCGCTCGCGTCTGGTCTCCTGGTGGTCGCGGGTTCGAACCCCCGGCTGCCCTTAAACGTTTTTCTTTTTTTTTATATACTAAACGGACTCGGAAAATTCCATAAAAATATTCTAAAAATCCCTAAAAATATCTAGAATATTTCTAAACCATTTTTTTAAATAATTCTAAGGACTTTAAGAACTAAAAATGGGAATTTTGGGGCGTTACAAGTTCAGCACAGCTTTCCATCCCCAGACAGATGGACAAACAGAGAGAGTAAATCAGATTTTAGAAGACATGCTAAGGGCTTGTGCGTTGGACTTTAAGGGTAGTTGGTGCAAATCTCTGTGCTTAGCTGAGTTTGCCTACAACAATAGCTATCAGGCCACTATCAAAATGGCGCCATATGAAGCATTATATGGTAGGAAATGCAGATCACCCATATGCTGGCAAGAAGCTGGTGAGAAGAAAGAGATGGAGTCAGGACTAGGCAGCCAGACTGAGCTTATAGATGAGACCACTCAGGCTATCCAGATGATCCGCCAGAGGATTGAGACTGCCCAGAGTAGACAGAAAAGTTATGCTGACACACGCCGTAGGCCACTTGAATTCCAAGTTGGAGATTCAGTATTCCTCAAGGTCGCTCCTATGAAGGGAGTGATGAGATTTGGCAAAAAGGGCAAGCTAAGTCCTCGCTACATAGGACCCTACAAGATCATAAGGAGGGTTGGTAAGGTAGTATATGAGTTGGACTTACCAGAGGATATGTCAGCTATCCACAGTACATTTCATGTCTCTATGCTAAAGAAGTGTATTCACGATCCCAATCAAGTGATTCAGCCTCAGTCAGTACAGATCCAAGAAGATCTTAGCTATGAGAGCAGACCGACACAAATAGTGGACAAAGCAGTTAAAAGATTAAGAAATAAAGAAGTGCCACTAGTGAAGGTCATCTGGCAGAATCAAAAGCATGAGGAAGCTACTTGGGAACGTGAAGACAGCATGAGAGAAAAATATCCAGAATTATTCTAAGTTCGAGGACGAACTTTTCATAAGGTATGGGGGATTGTAATGCCCCAAAATTTCCATTTTAAGTTCTTAAAGTCCTTAGAACTATTTAAAAATGGTTTAGAAATATTCTAATATTTTTAAGAATTTTTAGAATATTTTAGATAGTCTGAGTCGGACTCGAGTACTGGTTGAAGCTTCTTCTTGGGAGGCTTTCCTTGAGTTTTACCTGCAAGAAATGTTATACCATTCTCGACTAAAGTAGTATTAGTCTGTTCGTGCAATTCTAATTCAGAAAATAGCTCATCTAACTTAATTTCAGACAAATTCCTGGAAACCTTGTAGGCATCCACCATAGATGCCCATAGTGAGTTTCTCGGGAATGAATTCAAAGTATACCTTAAGGTCACGATTTTCAATCTTGTGACCTATGTTGTGCAGCCCGTTCATCAGCTCCTGGATCCTGGCGTGGAGTTGAGCTGTAGTCTCGCCGTCGTGCATCTTTATTGTATAGAGTCTGTTGAGCAACAGATCTCTTTTGCAGATTCTGGTGTCAGATGTACCTTCGTGTAGCTCAATCAGCTTATTCCAGAGCTCCTTGGCGCTGCTGAAGGGTCCTACACGGTTCAGCTCCTCTTTTGTTAGGCCGCATTGAAAAGTTTGGGTAGCTTTCGCGTCGGTCTCAATTTCTTCTTTAGTGGATCGTCCCACTCGGTATAGTGTTGCACCACGACTTGTGCATTCTTTGGAATTTCCAGTCCAGACTGGATAATGATCCACATGTCCACCTGAGTTTTCAGGTGGACTTCCATCCTACTTTTCCAGTAGGAGAAGTCTTCTCCACTGAAAAGATGGGGTCTGGCAGTGTTGTATCCCTCTTGCATGGCCATTAGAGTTTAACTGAAAAATTTTTACAAAAAAAACCTTTTCCCAAGACTACGTCTTGGATTAGCAGTGCAAGAAAAAAATTAATAATAATGAAAAAATCGAGTAATGTTGCACCAACCTCGATTAAAAAGAAAAAAAATACGAGCGAAGAAAAGGAAAAAGAATATTAAAGTTCAAAATTTTGAAAAAAAAAAATGTAACGCCCGTCTTTTACCCCCACCTTACGGTGTGGCGGGAAAGACGCGTTACGCTAAACATACATGTACATATAGAACATCTTAATGCAGCGGAATGTTTTTTTTTCTTCTAGACATGCGTTTAACCATACAACTAATCCATGAACCATATATACATGCCTAAATTATCATTTATGAACATGGTAACATTGTAACTTAGCATATTACCATCATACATAACATCATGATATAAGCTTTCCATAACTTATCCATAAGCATCATAAGTAGCAAGTAACTTATCCATAACATCATAAGTCTTAAGTCATTCATTAAGCATAACCATTATAAGCATAGCATAGCATCTAAGGAGGCATTTCAAAACTCAAGACATGTGATACGTGTAAATAAAAGAATCCTTTGTCATGTCACCGCCACACACACACATGCTCTTGCCCCTCCTGCTGCTTCCCTTAGTAACCCCTTGCTTGATCTACAGTATAAGAAACATAAGACTGTAAGCACAGAGGCTTAGTAAGACCCTTTCCTACTCACAAAAACCCGTACGTCACATATTCATAAACATGAAACAGTTGACATTTCATAATTCCGAACATAAAGCATAGACTTGACACATATCTGCTATGGCATAATTCTTGACATCGTCATATACGTAGACTTACTTATCATGGCATAATTCTTAACATGAGCATAAACATAAACATACTTATCATGGCATCATTCTTAGCATAAGCATAAACATAAATATAAATATACTTATCATGGCATCATTCTTAGCATAAGCATAAACATAAACATAAACATACTTATCATGGTATAATGCATACATGAATGAATGAATGAGTCAAATGCATGTATCATAAGGATGCTTAATTTTTGAAACCATAGTTATAAATACTTGAACATAATCATAACATCATAGGGGGTCCCCGTCTTGTACCACATACATACATCATATGCGCGCATCCCTAAGTAAATACGAGGTAGTAAATCTCGACCTACTAGGGTAAGGACAGCTACGGTAGTCCTAGAACCGAGGCGTTCTTAAGGTGCCCATCCCTGTTGGACAACTTCGGTAGTCCCAGAACCGTGGACAGCTTCGGTAGTCCAGAACCGAGGCGTTCTTAAGGTGCCCATCCCTTGGACCCTTACTTCGGTCCGGTACAAGCCCATTCATAAAAATAAAATACTTCACATGCTTCATCATTCATAGAACATTCTTAGCATAAACATAATCTTGTTTCATGAAACTTGACATGAGCATAGGAACAGCTGCGGTAGTTCCAGAATCGTGGTGTAACGCCCGCTTTTTTTTTCATAAAGCGGCGTTACGCTAACATACTTAGGGCATGTGAGCATCGTAAGACAGCGGGATAACTTAAACTTACACATACATGCACCTAACTATCCTTGCTAACTTGGTGACATGGGAACTTAGCATTTTAACATCATACTTAACATCATATCATAAAGTCACATAGTCATCCATCAAGCACACAAGTAGCAAGTGTAAGTTGTTTAGACAACACCATCATAAAATTAGCATAAAACTTGTAATTATGTATTTCCTTGGCCAAGTCACTACCACACACACACATTCTTGCCCCTCCTGCTGCTTCCTTATTGTCCTCTCGCTTGATCTGCGGTATGAGGAAATAAAACTATAAGCACATAGGCTTAGTAAGACTCTTTCCTACTCACTAAACCATTCGTCATTTTAACATAAGCACATGAAACATTAACATGACTTAGTGCCTAACATAGAACCTAAACATGTAACATCATTCAGCATGACATAGTTCTTAGCATAAAACATGAGCATAAATTATACTTAACTTGGCATGTCACATGGCATAAATGTAAACATAAAGTACACTTACTAGGCATAATTCATGGCATGAATTTTTTTAACATAAAACATGGGCATGTTCTTAACCTAACATAAGCATAACCTTTGCTATCATGGCATAATTCTTAACATAAAACATAAGTATAATTCCTAACTTAAACATGGGCATACACTTAACATAAACATGAGCATACATTTGCTATCATGGCATAATTCCTAACATAACACATGGGCATACTCTTAACATAAACATAAGCATAATATTCGCTATCATGGCTTAATGCATAGCATGAATGAATGCATGAGTTGAATGCATATACATAAGGATGCTTAATTCAAAATCATACTTTCTTTTAAATACTTAAACATAATCATAACATCATTGGGGTCCCCGGCTTGTACCACATACATACATCATATGCGCGCATCCCTAGGTAAATACGAGGTAGCTAGTCTCGACCTACTAGGGTAAGGACAGCTACGGTAGTCCTAGAACCGGGGCATTCTTAAGGTGTCCATCCCTGTTGGACAGCTTCGGTAGTCCCAGAACCGTGGACAGCATAATCGGTAGTCCAGAACTGGGGCGTTCTTAAGGTGCCCATCCCTTGGACCCATACTTCGGTCCGGTACAAGCCCATTAATAAAGTAAAATACTTCACATGCTTCATCATTCATAGGACATTCATAGCATATTCAAACATAACATAACCTTGTTACATGAAGCATGACATAAAGCATACTTGACCTTTCATTGTTCATACTTAATGCATAGCATCATGATGCCTTAAAGGCATGAGCATTATCTTCATTCATAAAACATGGCATGCATCTTTATTCATAAAACATGGCATGCTTACATAAAACATCATTCTTGTTTATAGTGCTTACATTAACTTTATTCATAAACATGGCATGCTTACATAAAACATCATTCTTGTTCATAGTGCTTGTATGATCATGGCATATAAGGTAAGCATTGCATTATATTCATTAAACATGACATGTTTACATAGACCATTGTCCTAATCCATAGAGCTTGCATGATCATGATACATAAGGTAAGCATTGCATTTCATACAGAAGCATGGTATCCATCACAAGCATGCATAGGTAGGACTTCTCTAAACATGCTACATACTATCTAAGTGCATGGCATAGAACATAAGACATTCATGAACAAACCCTATTAAGCATGGCATCTAACATAAACATATCAAACTTGAAACATAACACTTAAGGTTAGGGTTATAGGTAACATACTTTCTACCACATGCTTGAACCTATATATATACATCATAATAAGCCATAAACAATCATTCTTGAAACCCTAGCTCCACCTAAACCCCAATCAAGTGGCTTGGCCGAAACTTGTAAGGAAGGGGCTCCATCATTCAAGTGATATGTAAGGTAGCATAGGAAAAGGAAAAGACCATACATTACTCATAAGGCCATAGGAAGCTATTAGGGCTCATGTTTAGGGTTAACCCTAACTCCTAGCCCTTCTTCATGGGGTTGGCCGAAACATACAAGGCCATGGGTACATGGAATAAATTCGTAAAATTCCCAACTAAACATTAAACACCAACCATACCATACCATAGGGGCCTTTGGAACCCACACTTGAAGTAAACCCTAACTTTTAGCCCCACTTCCCATCTTGGCCGAAACTTGCAAGGTTGCAAGGCCTTGTGAAAATTCACATAAATCACCTTCAACCTCCCCTTGTATCATGAGGATGCACAAGGTACATACTTGAAGGGTTAGGTCCAATCCTAACCATGGACTCATGGTGAAGGTCCCAAACCCTAAAGGGTCTTAGGGTACCCTACAAATTTCCCAAAATTATATTCTATTCTATATTCATCATGAGAACACATTAGAAAACATGAGAGATATTTTTAACATCATTTTTGAACCCAAAAACATGGTGGCCGAAAGTTCAAGGGCCAAGATCATGATTTTTTTTCTCAACATAAAACCTAAACGAAACTTCATAATATGATAAACATCAAGGGGAACTATCATACCACATGTGAGGGAGTACCTTGGGTTTTCTTGATATTTCACCTTGAATATAGAGAACCAAAAGAACTTCTTAGACCTTAGGTCACCCCTAGCCCTTGTAGCCTTGTGAAACCTTTAGATCTTGAAGATGAGGCCTTCTTGTGGAGCTTTTCCAAGGGAAAACCCCACTTGTGGGGTTCGGCTAGAGGGAGGAAGGAGGAGGAAGAAGAGTGGCTTGTGGATGAAGGAAGAAAAGTAACTCCCATGCCACCTCCCTCATTCCTTTATACTACATTAAGGAGGGTAAGTGAAGAGTCATGGTGTCTCTTCTCTTGATGACTCTTCATTTTCCTAAGCCTTAACTAAAATCCACTTCATTCTCTCATAGCACTCCCTTGCTAGGTGAATTGGTTAGCACATGCATGATGGTAGACTAGGTCCAAGGTTCAATCCTTGGTGCATGCACTTTATTTTTATTTTCTTTTTATTTTATTTTTTCTTATTTTCAAAAATTCCCTAAAACTCACTCATAATCATGCTAATATTCCTAATTAAAATCCTTTTAGATTTATATTAAATTCTACCTAATTAAAACCCATTTTTGGAGCCCATATAAGGCTCATTAGTACTTAACTTCTCAATTTAAATAGGAAAACCATGCTAAAACTAGGCTAAACTTCATACTAGTATCTCTAGGTTCCTCGAACACTATCTAGACATGATCAATATTTTAAAGAAATATTGAGAAAATTTTCTGGGTCGTTACACATGGACAGCTACAGTAGTCCAGAACCGAGGCGTTCTTAAGGTGCCCATCCCTTAGCATGACATAAACATACTTAACATTTCATCATTCATACTTAACATCATGATGCCTTATAGGCATGAACATTCATCATCATTCATTTTCTTCATTCATAAGGTATGTCATGCTTACATCATTTTTGTCTTAGAGTCATGATCATCATTTTCATTCATCATCTTCATTCTTAAACATAGCATACGTACATATCATTCATGAAGCATGGCATACATACATGTCATTCATAAAACATGGCATACATACATATCATTCATAAATCATGGCATACATACATAATTAGCATCTTAATTCATAAAACTTGCATGATTAGGGTACATAGGTAAACATGCATAGATCTTTTCATACATGATTCATATTCCCTAGGCTTATGGCACATGGTCTAATAAAACATAACATATAACCAAAACATACGAAGTCATGATACCTAGCATATGAAATTAGGGTTTTGGTAACATAAAGATCCTCACATATTGCTTAACCATATACTTACATCTTAATACCCTATACTCAAGCATCCTTGAGACCTTAGCCCAAACCAAACCCTAAATTAGGGTCTTGGCCGAAACCCTAAAGGACAATAAGTCCATGAGAAATTCACATAGGTCATGATTAACATTCCATACCATACATACTATGTCATAGAAAACCATTTGATCCCTTATTTGGATTTAACTCCAAGTCCTAGCCCTAAATCATAAGTTGGCCGAAACTCAAAGAGGATCCCAAGCCCATGAAAAATTCATAAAATGCCCAATTCACATCTATTACCTTACATATAATACCATGGAAGCCATTTGAACCCTTTCTTGGAGTTAATCCTAACTTCTTGCCCTAAAACCCCTCTTGGCCGAAAGTTACAAGTGCCCTAAACCATGTAAAACTTTCACATAAACCCCTATTAACACCTTTTACAACATGAGAAAACATAAGAAACATCATTTGAGAGTTAGATCCAAACCCAACCATAGAAACCTATGGTGGCCGAAAGTTACAAGGGCCCTAACTTTGGTTTTCTCCACATATAGTCCAAACAAATCATTGCATCATGAAAATAACTCGGAAACTATTATACTACAGGTGAGGGAGTCTTACCCTTGTTAGTTTGGTTTTTAGACCTTAACTAGAGGAGATGATGAAGACCTTGTTATCCCTTGATCACCCTTAGCCCTTGTAGTCTTGTAGATAACCCTTAGATCTTGAAGATGAAGCCTTCTTGTGAACCTTTTCCAAAGGAAAAACCCCTTTGTGGGTTTCGGCTAGGAGGAGGGAGGAGAAGGAAGAAGGGAAGAGGAAAAGCCTTTTTGGTGGAAGAGAAAACAACTTAAGCCTTCTCCCCTCTTTTATACTATATGAAGAGGGCAAGTGAAGAGTCATGGTGTCTCTTCCATTGATGGCTCTTCATTTTTCCCTAAGCCTTAACTAAAATCCACTTCATTCTCTACTAGCATTCCCTTGCTAGGTGAATTGGTTAGTACATGCATGGTGGTATCATAGGTCCAAGGTTCAATCCTTGGTGCATGCACTTTATTTTTCTATTTTATTTTTATTATTTTCGAAAATTCCCCTAAGACCCACTCATGATCATGCTAATATTCCTAATTATCACCCATTTATATTTATATTAAATTCTACCTAAAATCCACCAATAACCATGGTCTTAGAAAAGCCAATTAGTACTTAGCTTCTCAATTTAAATGAGAAAATTATGGGTAACTAGGCTAAAGTTCATACTAGTATCTCTAGGTTCCTCGAAAAATTATCTAGACATGATCAATATTTTTAAATAAAATATTGAGAATTTTCCGGGTCGTTACAAAAAATTCTCAACTAGTGGTTGCATCAAGTTTGAGTCACTCGCTTTGATACCACTTGCGGGTCGGTTAGAAACGATAGAGGGGGGGTGAATTTCGTTCGACAAAATTCATCGGAAATCGTGAGAGTAATTGCACAGCGGAAAAGAAAAACCAACGCTAACACGTTTATTTTTACTAGGTTCGGAGTCGCGGTCGGCTCCTACTCCAAGGCCCACGGTCCTTGACCGTTTACGATGGGCAATTCTATATTTCATCAAATAATTACAAGTAGAAGTTCGAATATAGAATAAAAAGATTATAGCAATTAAACTAAATTATACCAATGAACGGAAGATCGGAGTGTCACAGCCGCGGGTCGTCGTTGGCGCTTAAATCTTGAGCACGGGGCGTTCCAGAGCAGAGCACGTCAAAGAATGCGTTGTAAAATGTTGTTCTAAAGCCTAGGGGGTGAACCCCTATTTATACTCGTAGCTAGGGCGCCTGTGTTGAAGGGGGCGCCTGACACGTAGCCTTCTCTACGCGAACCTCAATCCGCAGACTTGGCCAACGCTTATCCCTTCAACTAGGGTGCCTGAGCTGACTGGGGCGCCTGTGTTAACACAGGCGCCTCAATGACTTGGTCCAAAGGCTTGCATGGCAGTTTGCTTCAAGTGCTTGGAATAGCCCTTCACTGGGGTATCTGTCTCAACACAGGCGCCTCACCATTGAGGCGCCTGACTCCATTCAGGCGCCTGGTAGCAGAAATTGCCATTCCTTTATTCCTGCAACCAGGGTTAGTTCCAAACCACAAGAAACATATAAATGCTATAAAATAAAGTATGATTTACAGTCTGAGCTGTCTTGGTTCTGACTTTGGGCTTCCCAAATGGAACCCTAGGTCGAACCGACGCCTAATGTTCCCTCCTACGGGGAGCGTGTCCTCACCTACTCCTCTTGGGAGAGTTTACCTTTTTGCCAACCGGCTCCTCCGGTTGGACTTTTGCTCAGCTTCACTCACCAGGTCTTTGTGCCCAATCCGCGACCAGGACTTAGTGCCCAGCCTCACTCACTAGGTCTTCGGTGCCTAGTCCCCGACCAGGTCTTAGTGCCCAGTTTCACTCACCAGGTCTTAGTGCCCAGCTTCACTCACCAGGTCCTAGTGCCCAACCTTACGTTAGGACTTAGTTGCCCAGCCTACGGCCAGGACTTAGTGCCCAATTCATAGAACCAGGACTTAGTGCCTAGTGTACCTAGGGCTTTACCTGCACACTTGATTAACCTTGTTAGATAACAACAAAATTTTAACTTCTGAACCCTTTGCCATTATCAAAACATAGGTTTGACTTTGGTGATTTCGTCACCAACACTAAGCCTCTCTATTCTCTCCTCTCCTCCCCTCTCTCTCCTAGGGCTTCAAGTGGCCAGCGGTAAAGGTGGGAGAAGGAGGTGACGCATGGGCTTGGGAAGAGGAGAAACTCATCACTTCTTCTTTCACCCTTCTCCTCTCTTCTTCCTCAACAGCCTCGGCAGCACTTGGAAGAGGAGGAGGCAGCGCCACTTTCCTTGGGAGTGGCCGGCGGTGAGGAAGAGATGAGAAGGAGGTCGGCAGTTAGGTTTTACAAGGAAGGAGAAGTGTTCCTCTTCTTCTTCTTCATCATCTTCTTCATCTTCCTTTCACCCTCTTGTGGCCGGCGATCCTTTGGAGCAAGGAGAAGGGTCGGCAGGAACAAGGAAGTGGTGGTGGTGACCGGCGGAAAACCCTAGGGATTAGGGTTTGTTTGGCGCAAGGAAGAAGGAAGGAGAAGGGATTAGTTGGTGGCCTTGGTGACTTCGGTTCTTGGTAGATCGTCGCCCACACGACGCCCAAGAGGAGAGGGGCATACAATAGAAGATCGCGAGGTAAAAGGAATGGTATAACCTTCTCTTTGTCTCCTTGTTTTCTATCATTTCATGTGGATTAATTAATTATCTTTGCTGTTAATTATTTGTTAATTGAGATAATTAATTATGTTAGACCCCGATGATAAACACAAAAATCTACGATCCGCTAGTCATCTATTCCATGGCTAATCGGTTGGACGAGATTGATCGCTAGAACAACTTGGTTATTCAAGCGATCGCTCGAATCGGTTAGCACGATGACGAGATGGTCGTTTTGGGAAATAGGTCTCCATTCGGATTAAAATTTTAATCCACAGGAAACCTATTTAGGAAACCCGCAACCATCAATTCGCTTAGGAAACCCGATATTCGCTTAGGAACCTCGCAACCAACAATTGGTATCAGAGATGAGGTTTCCGGTTTTTTGTGTTTGGATTCGGTTACATTTTGCACTTATCATGTATTTTATTTTTGCTGGATAATTGTAGGTTGTGTGTAGGCTAACTCTTTGGTTGCAGACACGAGATTCCAACTATTATGGCTTAAATAATGTGTGTATATGATTGGTTGTGCATGGTTGTAATATTTGAATCTTCGGGGTTGACGAGGCTAAATTTGTATTTAATTTTTATAATTAAATACGACACCTGTTTAGCCGCTCTTTTTATTTACTTTCGATCTAAATGTTAGGTACACTCCTTTGTGGAGTATAGGATCGATGGATGTAAATAAATAGCATTTTATCTTGGCTCGAAGATCCCTTCAATTGTAACGCCCCAAATTTTTCCCATATGTAATGTTATGAATTCATGAAACATTTTTTTTATGAAATGTCATGATGGGCTTGGTTTAATGGGATTTGATGTGGATTAGTGCAAAATGTGATAAAAAGAAAGTGTAGAAAGGAGGAAGCAAGGATCGAACCTTAAACCTCCTAGTTGCACTAACCATGTCTTAACCAATGCACCAAGGGTGTTTCATGTTGAGAGAATAAGGAACGCCCTAGTTAAAGCTAGGAAGGTGAAGAGACATGTCCCTTCATGAGAATAGTATAAATAAGAGAGGAAGAGGGGGAAAGAACTTTGATTCTTCTTCTTCCCCACTCTCCCCACCGAACCCTAGAGCCCTCTTCTCCCTTTTCAATTTTCGAAAACACACCCTAGGGTTCTAACCCTAGGGAATTGGAAGGAAGAAGACCCCATCCAAGGATCTTGCCCTCTACTAGGGCCAAGAGTTCTAGAGAAGTTCTAACAAGGGGAACTCTCACCCCTCCTTCAACCAAGGGTACCCTAAAAGATTTAGAGAAGGTGAATTTCAAGCGAAAGGATGTAAGTATCCCCTCGCCTGCAGCGTAATTGTTGTTACATGATTCTTCTTCTTCCTTGGTTTTCGAAAAAGGGAGGTATCCCTTGTGCAAGTTTCGGCCACCCCTTAGGGGAAGGTCTTGACTACTCCTTGATGCATGAGGAGACCTCTTGGGACTTAGGGTATATTTATATGTTGTTTCCCTTCATGTTGTGATGACAAAAACTAGGGTGAACACCCTACAAGGTTTCGGTCAAGGATGGAAATTAGGGTTTAGGGTTGCATGATTATCCTATGATGTATCCATGCTTAGTAGTGTAGACAAGGTGTTTGTATAAATGTTTGTGTGAATGTTTGATTTCAAAAACCCTAATTCCCCCTACCCTACACTTTCGGCCAACCCTAGAAGAATTAGGGTTTAGGGTGCATGATTATCCTATGATGTAATCTATGCTTAATATGTTGCATGATATGTATGTGAGGTGTTTGTGTGAAAGTTTGATTTCAAAAACCCTAATTCCCCTACCTTACACCATTTGGCCAACATGAATAGGTTAGGGTTTGTGAAGGTTAAACTACCCTATGAGATATGTTTATGTTTAGAAAGATGATATGTATATGCATGTGATGTTTCAATGGAATGCTTGATTGGAAAACTCAACTTGCCCTAGCATGTAAGTTTCGGCCAAGGCATGAAACATTAGGTTTGTGAAGGTTAAACTACCCTATGAGATATGTTTATGTTTAGAAAGATGATATGTATATGAATGTTTTGTTTCAATGGAATGCTTGATTGGAAAACTCAACTTGCCCTAGCATGTAACTTTCGGCCAAGGCATGAAACATTAGGGTTGTGAAGGTTGATTACCCCATGATGTATGCTATGCTTAATATGATACATGATGTATATATATGTGAAGCTTGTATGGGATGTTTGATGTCAAAAACCTAATCTATCCCTACCTTACACCATTCGGCCAAACCCTAGTTTTAGGGTTAGGAAGAGTTAAATTAAACAATGAAGCATGCTACCACTTCCTATGATATGAATATGATTTATGTGACCAATCTTGTCATATATAAAGTATGTTTGAGTGGTTGAATTATGATGTATGTGTGAGCATGTCTTATAGCCCATGAGGTACCCTTATGAATTGCATGTGATGTGTATGATAAAATGCTTGAAAGGATACTCCACTAAGAATGGGATCAAGAGCACCCCTTATGTTGTGAGGTGTGTCCCTACGGGATCATGAGCACCCTTGAAGAGTGGTGTGTCCCTTGAGAGTGGATTTGGAGTACTCCTTAGCATATATGTAAAAGCATGATAAGTATTTTACTTTGAAAGTTGTGTACCCGACTCGGAAGGGGGTCGTTAAACAAATCCGGGGTACATGTTAACTGAAGGTCATGGCTCCGGTAGGAGGGAAGGGTCCTGCTCTAATGGGTTGGTGGCTCGCTACCCCAATTCATTAGGGAACGCGCTTGATGTGGTACACAACTTGGCCCCTATATGATGTTAAAGTATTTTTAAGTAATACCTTTATGGAATTATTTTGAAAACATTTATTATATGTGAAGGGTATGCTTGAGATACTTTATACTGCTTGCTTAGAAACTTTGATGTTTAGTATGCTATGATAAACTCATGCTTATGATTCATTATGTGTACATGTTGTATTCTTTCGTATGGATTTTGCGAGTAGGACAGGATCCTTACTAAGCATTTGTGCTTACTAGTTTATGTGTTGTCTTATGCTACAGATAAGGGTAAGAGACACTTAAACTAAAGGAAGAGGCAGGAGGGCTGAAGATGTGTGGGGTGGTGGCTCGGGAAAGAAAGATTCTTATATCTACTTTACTATGCTTATGTTGATGTTTCTTTGATTATGAATGTTAGTGATTACACTTAGATTTCTCTTATACTTGATTATGTCGTGAGTTGAACTACTTGTGAACCTATCATGTTATAGGATAACTCTTGATTAAGATATTTCACATGATGTTCTAGACTTCCTTTAGACTCAATCTTATAAATTGTTATTATGCATGGAAACCTATGACTATGCTTCTAAATGATGTTCTAGGATGTGAATTCATGTGTTACTCTTTGCAATAGAATGTAAAACCTCACTATCATGATTTGTGTGTTACTGAACTTGCTATGCACCTACCATGTTCTAATCCTTAAAGCATGATATCTGATTGGCATGCACTGACTAGTATGCTTAGCACTTGTAAATATCACTTGATAATTTTAAACAAGCATGCTCAGTACTTAGTCATTGCACTTTTGTTTTTTTTTATTTTATGTTAAAATTATATGATTGATGGTACGTAACCCCGCCCCGAGAGTAGATATAAGGGCGGGCGTTACAAGTTGCTATCAGAGCAGGTTTCCCCTCCAGTACACACACATCAAGCTTCATCCTGCCGCTTCCAAGTAAGAGATCCTAACCTCGCTTTACTTTGTTTCATGTGCAGTAATGATTATATAAAGATGTTTTATGACTTTAAGATATGCAAGTATGAATGATAGTTATGATGAAAAGTACCTTAGGATATGTAACCATGAACGATATTTTTATCTTCTTTCATGAATCAAATATTTAGAATTTAAGGGTAGGAAAAGTGATTACACATTTTAATCACTAGGGTAGAAGAAACCGAGTTGCGTGTGTTTTTCTCGGTATATATTTGCGAATTGAAAAAGAAATGGTTTTGGTACTGGCCTGGGCAGGTTTAGTACTAACTATGTCATTTTTTTTCAATTCCCGATGTTGCATGAGAACTACACTGAGAGGTGCCGTGAGCTGATGAACTGGATAGAGGAAGTTGAGTACATTCCGACCCGTGGAATTCAAGGCAACATGGGGTTATTAGATCGGCTGTTCTGGAAACTGGAGCGGGAAGGGTTTCCAGTCATGGATGATCATAGGATCGGAGCTCTGCTTCGCTCATTGCCCAATCGGGCGAGAGAGGTTGCTCATCAGATCTGGGGACAGCACGGATGCGTTATCCTACACGGAGTTATGTAAGCAACTTCTCCACCATGAGTTTCCGGAAGACCTGGGAGACTCGGAGGAGGATCCCGAGCCGTTAGAGGAGGGTCCCGAGATGTACGAGGAGGATCCCGAGCAGTTAGAGGAGGATCCCGAGGTGTACGAGGAGGATCCCGAGCCATTCGAGGAGGATCCCGAGATGCTCGAGATGTTTGAGGAGGGCCCCGGGATGTTCGAGGCAGACTTTGAAGTGGTCGAGGAGGTTCTCGAGATTGAAGAAGAAGACCCGATGGAAACGGTAGAAGATCCTGAGGCGGGCCGAGGAGAGATGAGCGAGGAGGTGGTAGCCATCGCCATGATGTTCTTTATTTTGGGCATAACGGCAGCCCATCTTGCTCACTGAGTGGGACTAGTTTTGTATATAGACTTATGAGACGGGATAAAATAAAGTTTGGTGATATAATAAATATGATCTCACTTATCATATAATAACCATTAACTAATATGATTCATAGCTCATAATGTGAACTAATATGCATACTATTATTAGGTTTACCCATAATTATAATAATTATATAATTATGATATATACATATAATTACATCATAAAGCTATTAAAGACACTAGCACCGACGCTGTTCGAGGACATATTGGACAAACAAGATGGTAATCCTAGCCTTCAGAGAATCAAACAGGAGATCCTAGAAGGAAAGGACGATGGATTTCGGATTTCAGACAGCGGAGTCTTATATCTTCGGGATCGATTATGTGTTCCCGACGACTCCGACTTACGGACAAGAATCCTCGAGGAAGCTCACGGAACACCTTATGGGATGCATCCTGGGTCTACCAAGATGTATCAAGATCTGAAGAGCAAGTTTTGGTGGTCCGGTATGAAGCGAGATGTAGCCCACTATATCAGTATGTGTTTGACCTGCCAGAGGGTCAAAGCAGAACACCAGAGGCCTGGAGGAGTTCTGCAACCTCTGCCGATCCCCGAGTGGAAATGGGAAGACATCTCTATGGATTTCATCTCAGGGCTGCCTAGAACAACGAACGGATATGATGGTATATGGGTTATTGTGGACAGGCTAACCAAGTCTGCCCATTTTCTGGCTATCAGGATGACCTACTCAGTAGAGCAGTTGGCTCAACTGTACGTCAAGGAAATTGTCCGACTACACGGGGTTCCCAAGACCATTATCTCTGATCGGGATGGTCGATTTACTTCAGATTTTTGGGGACACGTGCAGAAGACTCTTGGCACGAAGCTGAAATTCAGTACGGCCTTTCACCCCCAGACTGACGGGCAGACTGAAAGAGTGAATCAGATATTAGAGGACATGTTACGAGCTTGTGCCTTGGACTTCAAGGGAAGCTGGTGTCGATATCTGAGCCTGGCAGAGTTTGCTTATAACAACAGTTATCAGGCTACTATCGGGATGGCACCGTACGAAGCACTATACGGAAGGAAATGCAGATCTCCTATATGCTGGCTTGAGAGTGGTGAAAAGAAGGAGATGGGACTCCCGACTGATATTGTAGATGAAACCACTCAGGCTATAAAGAATATCCGCCAGAGGATAGAGATTGCTCAGAGTCGGCAGAAAAGCTACGCTGATAAGCGACGCAGACCACTAGAGTTTGATGTTGGGGATTCAGTATTCCTTAAAGTGGCCCCTATGAAAGGGGTGATGAGATTCGGGAAGAGAGGGAAGCTGAGTCCGCGATATGTAGGACCGTACCAGATCCTGAGATGGGTAGGCAAAGTGGCCTACGAACTGGAGCTACCGCCAGAAATGTCGGCTATCCACAATGTCTTCCATGTATCAATGCTCAGGAAATGTACCTCTGATGTGAATCAAACGATAGAGCCCCAACCAGTACAAGACCAAGAGAACCTAAGTTCCGAACGCCGACCCATTCAGATCCTAGATCGGGAAGTCAAGAGGCTAAGGAACAAGGAAGTGCCCTTAGTAAAGGTTCTGTGGCGGAACGAGCAATTCGAAGAAGCCACCTGGGAACAAGAGGAGGCAATGCGATTAAAGTATCCGGAACTGTTTTAAAGTTCGGGACGAACTTTTTATAAGGTACGTGGGATTGTAACGCCCCAAATTTTTCCCATATGTAATGTTATGAATTCATGAAACATTTTTTTTATGAAATGTCATGATGGGCTTGGTTTAATGGGTTTTGATGTGGATTAGTGCAAAATGTGATAAAAAGAAAGTGTAGAAAGGAGGAAGCAAGGATCGAACCTTGAACCTCCTAGTTGCACTAACCATGTCTTAACCAATGCACCAAGGGTGTTTCATGTTGAGAGAATAAGGAACGCCTTAGTTAAAGCTAGGAAGGTGAAGAGACATGTCCCTTCATGAGAATAGTATAAATAAGAGAGGAAGAGGGGGAAAGAACTTTGATTCTTCTTCTTCCCCACTCTCCCCACCGAACCCTAGAGCCCTCTTCTCCCTTTTCAATTTTCGAAAATACACCCTAGGGTTCTAACCCTAGGGAATTGGAAGGAAGAAGACCCCATCCAAGGATCTTGCCCTCTACTAGGGCCAAGAGTTCTAGAGAAGTTCTAACAAGGGGAACTCTCACCCCTCCTTCAACCAAGGGTACCCTAAAAGATTTAGAGAAGGTGAATTTCAAGCGAAAGGATGTAAGTATCCCTTCGCCTGCAGCGTAATTGTTGTTACATGATTCTTCTTCTTCCTTGGTTTTCGAAAAAGGGAGGTATCCCTTGTGCAAGTTTCGGCCACCCCTTAGGGGAAGGCCTTGACTACTCCTTGATGCATGAGGAGACCCCTTGGGACTTAGGGTATATTTATATGTTGTTTCCCTTCATGTTGTGATGACAAAAACTAGGGTGAACACCCTACAAGGTTTCGGTCAAGGATGGAAATTAGGGTTTAGGATTGCATGATTATCCTATGATGTATCCATGCTTAGTAGTGTAGACAAGGTGTTTGTATAAATGTTTGTGTGAATGTTTGATTTCAAAAACCCTAATTCCCCCTACCCTACACTTTCGGCCAACCCTAGAAGAATTAGGGTTTAGGGTGCATGATTATCCTATGATGTAATCTATGCTTAATATGTTGCATGATATGTATGTGAGGTGTTTGTGTGAAAGTTTGATTTCAAAAACCCTAATTCCCCTACCTTACACCATTCGGCCAACATGAATAGGTTAGGGTTTGTGAAGGTTAAACTACCCTATGAGATATGTTTATGTTTAGAAAGATGATATGTATATGCATGTGATGTTTCAATGGAATGCTTGATTGGAAAACTCAACTTGCCCTAGCATGTAACTTTCGGCCAAGGCATGAAACATTAGGTTTGTGAAGGTTAAACTACCCTATGAGATATGTTTATGTTTAGAAAGATGATATGTATATGCATGTGATGTTTCAATGGAATGCTTGATTGGAAAACTCAACTTGCCCTAGCATGTAACTTTCGGCCAAGGCATGAAACATTAGGGTTGTGAAGGTTGATTACCCCATGATGTATGCTATGCTTAATATGATACATGATGTATATATGTGTGAAGCTTGTATGGATGTTTGATGTCAAAAACCTAATCTATCCCTACCTTACACCATTCGGCCAAACCCTAGTTTTAGGGTTAGGAAGAGTTAAATTAAACCATGAAGCATGCTACCACTTCCTATGATATGAATATGATTTATGTGACCAATCTTGTCATATATAAAGTATGTTTGAGTGGTTGAATTATGATATATGTATGAGCATGTCTTATAGCCCATGAGGCACCCTTATGAATTGCATGTGATGTGTATGATAAAATGCTTGAAAGGATACTCCACTAAGAATGGGATCAAGAGCACCCCTTATGTTGTGAGGTGTGTCCTTACGGGATCATTAGCACCCTTGAAGAGTGGTGTGTCCCTTGAGAGTGGATTTGGAGTACTCCTTAGCATATATGTAAAAGCATGATAAGTATTTTACTTTGAAAGTTGTGTACCCGACTCGGAAGGGGGTCGTTAAACAAATCCGGGGTACATGTTAACTGAAGGTCATGGCTCCGGTAGGACGGAAGGGTCCTGCTCTAATGGGTTGGTGGCTCGCTACCCCAATTCATTAGGGAACGCGCTTGATGTGGTACACAACTGGGCCCCTATATGATGTTAAAGTATTTTTAAGTAATACCTTTATGGAATTGTTTTGAAAACATTTATTATATGTGAAGGGTATGCTTCAGATATTTTATACTGCTTGCTTAGAAACTTTGATGTTTAGTATGCTATGATAAACTCATGCTTATGATTCATTATGTGTACATGTTGTATTCTTTCGTATGGATTTTGCGAGTAGGACAAGATCTTTACTAAGCATTTGTGCTTACTAGTTTATGTGTTGTCTTATGCTACAGATAAGGGTAAGAGACACTTAAACTAAAGGAAGAGGCAGGAGGGTTGAAGATGTGTAGGATGGTGGCTCGGGAAAGAAAGATTCTTATATCTACTTTACTATGCTTATGTTGATGTTTCCTTGATTATGAATGTTAGTGATTACACTTAGATTTCTCTTATACTTGATTATGTTGTGAGTTGAACTACTTGTGAACCTATCATGTTATAGGATAACTCTTGATTAAGATATTTCACATGATGTTCTAGACTTCCTTTAGACTCAATCTTATAAATTGTTATTATGCATGGAAACCTATGACTATGCTTCTAAATGATGTTCTAGGATGTGAATTCATGTGTTACTCTTTGCAATAGAATGTAAAACCTCACTATCATGATTTGTGTGTTACTGAACTTGCTATGCACCTACCATGTTCTAATCCTTAAAGCATGATATCTGATTGGCATGCACTGACTAGTATGCTTAGCACTTGTAAGTATCACTTGATAGTTTTAAACAAGCATGCTCAGTACTTAGTCATTGCACTTTTGTTTTTTTTATTTTATGTTAAAATTATATAATTGATGGTACGTAACCCCGCCCCGAGAGTAGATATAAGGGCGGGCGTTACATCAATTGTGGCTTGCGCATGGTGTAGGGAGGAGCAGACGAGGTGGCGACACGACAGGAGGCACATTGAAGACTAAAGCCATGATAGTTGGAAAATTTTAGAAATTTTCTTGTTTATTGCTTTCAGTTTATGTGCTTGTCGTGCGTGCATGAAAATTTCTCATTATAAATAACTAAGTGGGAGAGGGACCCCAAGGGTCCCGTAGCCTCCATTACTAATTTGACAAGTGATGTGAACAAGCTTGCGCGTCAGCACTGAGTGTCTTCCTCCCCATCGGATGGGCTTATTCTGCGGATCACTGGGTCAGACATGATTATAGGAAATTATTTAGGAGTGTGTGATTTTCCCCATCGGACGACACATAATCCGCGATAATTTTCTTAGTATCGTGTAATGGTAAACACTTAGATGCAATAATAGTATCCTCCCCATCGGAGTCACTGCTATTATTTGTAGGGCCAAAGAGGACAAACTATTAATTTTATTTGTCAAAAAATTAGGTTGACAAGATAATAAAATTAATGGGTAAAACCTCCTCTCACAAATGTAGAATACGTATACGTCCACACTATCGTGACATGCGAAATTCTCGGTGTTTGAGGTGTTGGTTGATTTTAAAATTTATTATTTTGAGCAATCAATATTTTTTGAAATCTAAAGGTGTGATCGTTGTGATTCTCATGATATTTTCAAAATGGCCTCTAACCCACTAGTTGTGATACTTAAAGAAAACAAACTTACAAACCCTAATTACATTGACTGAAAATGGAACCTGGGCATTGTCCTAACTACTGAGGAGTATAAGTTTGTATTGTTCGAGTTCTGTCCAGAAAAACCTAGCGAGAATTCTGATGAAGAGGAGAAGGAACATTATAAGAAGTGGGTTAAAGTAGATGAAATGGCGCGGTGTTACATCTTGGCATCTATGTCAAATGTATTGCAACATCAGCATCAGGTTTTTTCCACTGCTTATGATATGATGTTCAATCTCAAAGAACTCTTCGGACATCAGAATTGGGCCGCTAGGCAGGAGGTAATTGTTGGTGCCGGAAGCACCAAAGTCAAACCTATGTTTTGATAATGGCAAAGGGTTCAGAAGTTAAGATTTGTTGTGATCTAACAATGCTGATCAAGTGTGCAGGAAAAGTCCTAGGTACACTAGGCACTAAGTCCTGATTCTATGAATTGGGCACTAAGTCCTAGCCGCGGGCTGGGCAACTAAGTCCTGACGTAAGGTTGGGCATGAAGACCTGGTGAGTGAAGTTGGGCATGAAGACCAGAGGGATTCATTGCAAAGGGCAAAGAGCATCTTGTGTGTAAGCTTAAACGGTCCATTTATGGATTGAAGCAAGCTTCACAATCTTGGAACATCCGCTTTGATGAGGTAATCCAGTCATATGGATTTATTCAAAGTCCAGATAAGTCTTGTGTATATAAGAGATGTGATGGAAACGTAGTGGTATTCCTTGTACTATACGTAGATGATATTTTGCTCATTGACAACAATGTCAAAATATGATCAGACGTAAAGGTATGACTATACTATCCAAACAGTTTGATATGAAGGTCTTGGGAAAATAGGGCACATCCTTGGGATCAAAGTTCTACGGGATCGCCAGAAAAGGGTGTTGTGCTTATCTCAAGCTTCATACATAGACACTGTCCTAGCTCGTTTTAGCATAGAAAACTCCAAGAAAGGTTTTCTACCTTTCAGGTATGGAGTTCCTCTATCTAAGGAGATATGTCCTAAAACATCAAAGGAGATAGAGGAGATTAAGGTGGTTCCTTATGTTGTAGGAAGCCTCATGAATTCTATGCTACGAGACCGGATATCTGCTTTGCCATGGGCATGGTTATCAGATATCAGAAAAACCCAGGGCAAGGAAAATTGGACTGCGGTAAAGCATATATTAGTACCTGAGAAGGACTAGGGATTATATGCTAGTTTACCAGGCAGAGCAATTACTCTCTATAGGTTATACGGATTCAGACTTCCAATTAGATAGGGGCAAAAGTAAGTATACCTCACGGTTTGTGTTTACTTTAGGAGGTGGAGCCATAGTATGGATGAGTGTCAAGCAGAAATGCGTGGCGGACTCCACCATGGAAGCTGAGCATGTGGCAGCCTCTGAGGCGGCCAAGGAAGTTGTATGGTTCAAGAACCTCATGATGGACTTGGATGTGATTCCTAGTTTGCCCAGAGCTATCACAACTTATTGTGACAACAGTGGTGCAGTTGCTGTTAGTGTTGTGAGAGAAGTGTCCTAAGGCAATTGCCTTATGATTGTAATCATTTATTTTAATAAATGAATATTCACTATTTGAGTATACATGTTTGTGTATTTGATTGAGATCTTAAACTCATTTACTGAATGTCCGCAATACAATTCACAGTATGAGAGAATTTGTGATGAATTCACAACTAGTGATTATCTCTACATGTGCAATTGTGAAGTATTGAAATTGTCCCTAGTCGATGAATTGATAAATATGAACACTATCAATCCTGTTGAGACTAGCATGGGTTATTCTCTAATCAGCTGATTCTCACTAGCTGGAGACATTGGGATGTCCGGAGATAAACATGAATGCTAGTTAAGGGAACTAGTTCATTGGAGTGACTGGCTATAAAACTTCATATGGTAATCTACATATAGATATATGTCAATGAAGTTCTTACTGCAGCTTAAGTGCGATGTTCCTTTGACTTGCGGTGTTCAAGTCATCTTGGTCATGGAGACTTATACTTTGACATCTTAAGCAAGCATCTCTAAGGAGGTGTGGACCCAGGATGGTTGGGTATAAGCCGAAGTGCCCGAAGATGTTTGAACAACCTACAAAGGATTCACCACTCCTTGCGAGGAGATGTATACCCAAGGCCTATCATCGGATTGTTACTCGAAGCCTCTGGCCAGAGCATCACATGTTCAGAGTATGAATCTCTCAGATACATGAGAGTAACTAGAATCCGTAGGACGAGAAAAACATTGCTTAGGCTAGGTGTGACGTAGTCAGCCTAGTGGGGACTGACACACATAGACCTTGTCCTGAACCAAGTGGGTATAAGATGGTGAAGGGAATGAGGCACAATTCATTATAGCTGCTGAAGGGTTTCAGAATTATTTCTGAGGTCAACCGTTGATCTTTCGATTAATTGGGGATCATGATGTACTACTAGGTGTCACTCATGATCGTTCTATAATTGGTTAATTATAGACGGCCAACATAAATCGAAAGCCTATTTAGTCACACGCACTACGAGTAATCCGAGGGATTTAAAAAGAGTTGAAAATTGGATTTTCCGATCAAGAGAGATAAGTCGAATCTGAATTTTTCAGAGACGCATCGGAAGCTTAAAATGGCTAAGTCTTTTGAAGGCTTATTGGACGAATTAAATGAGTTTAATTCGTATGGTATAGGCTTGGGTTTGGCCGGCCAAAGAGGGTCCCCACCCTCTTTGTTTGGCCGGCCACATTAAAAGGGGAGAACCAAATTATTTGGTTCAGATTATAAAATAAACCGAGCGTGGTTTGTTTTATAAAATTATGATAATATATAAATTTTTTTATAAACCGAAATTTGGTTTCTTATTTTCATGGAAATTAAAATAAACTTTGAATAGTTTATTTTATTTTATAAAATCAATTATGAATTGATTTTTCCATGATAAGAAAAATTTATATAATAAATTTCTTGTGAAAATTTATTCCATAATAAAAAAGGGAGACATGGTTGTTTTTATTATAAATTAAATTATGGTAAAAACTTGGCTTGATGGAATAAATCATAGAAAAATTTATATGATAAATTTCTTATGAAAATTTATTCCATAAAAAGGAGACTTGGCGATTGAGAGGCTACTATATAAAGAACTAAGGCAAGGCTTGGAAATCAATCTAAGAGATCAAGGAATAAGCCCTCTCTCTCTCCCTCTCTCTCTCTCCCTCCTCTAGTGCCGCCGGCCCTAGAGGCTCTCCCTTTGTTGCCGTGAGCTTCATCCACCAAGCAGCTACCGTGAGAAGAAGAAGAAGCGGGCGCGACTCCTTCCTCCCTGGAATCTTGATTCCGTTCTTCGTTTAGTGGTTAGTCTTCCATCTCTCTCTTGGTATTCTTGTCGTGCCTTTGGAGAATCTAGTAGTTCTTGTCGGCACGAAACTCGTGGCTTTGCGAAATCATCCCGAAGAAAACTCGGCGTGGACGCGAATAGATGCGGAGCTTCTAAGGGACGCTTACGGTTGGATCTCGTCCCTTCCTTCTAGTTACGCGAGGTAATAAGTAAATTAGTTTACTTTCTGCAAAATTTTAAATGTATGATCATGTCTACACAATATAAGGTTGCATGCTTAGATGTGTGGTTAAATAATTTGGAAAATTATTTATGCTAAACCTTCCGCTGCACGTAATTAATTTTAAAATTACAAACTCGCATCCATGTCAACAAGCACCCGGTCCCAACAGTTGCAAACTCGAAGGAACCACGAGCCCATAAGGTGAGTAAACACTAGAGCGCAAGTACCACCTAAGCGAGGAAAAGTTGTTGTCACCTAGATTACATCAGAGGACAACCTGGCAGATCCTTTCACTAAGGCCTTTTTAGTGAGAGCTTTTGATAGGCATGTGGAGGATATGGGAGTCAGATGTACGACATTGTGAGAACAGCAAAGTCTTTTAGTATAACTGGGAGATTGTTAGGATGTATACTAAAAGCCTTACTTTCTGTATGGGCATCTACATTTTGAAAGAGAATCACAAGATCACTGTTTGCATGTTTATATTAGTATGTGTATATTGTCTGATACTTTACATTGTAGATAACATGGTGTGTGGTGCCGCACAGAAGATCATGTTATCAGTTCCTTGTAGAGTATAAGTAGAGGCTCACAACCAAGATGGATTTGGACAAACCATCGGGATGGTTGTAGTGTAACTTAGTGTTGGTTTATCTTGACCATAGAATTACACTAGTGCACTTTGTGTGCATTGAGCAGGACCGACATAGAGGTGATTCAATTTATACTGGTTTTATAATTGAATCAGACCTCAGTTTATTATGGAGTACATGCTCTTAATCCGATATAATAACGGGCACATGTACTTAATATTTATTTCATTGATTTACCAATGGGAGAGATTTATTCTATTAAATCAATAGGACCGGTAAGTTGGAAAATAATATTATTTACATGGTGTGCCGTTGATTATAGACGGAAAACGTGTCCTGGTGAGTCGAGATGATGATGCCCCCTTGATGAGCTCATAAGGTTCATCATGTTAAATCCTGCAGGTGGACTTGGTCCGACATGATGATAAGAATGAGTGGTACTAATCAAGGAGTAAATGTTAATTAATTAAAATTATCAGTAATTTAAATTAATCAATGGGCATTAGATATCTTAATCATGGGGAGATATTTGTACTCATAATAGGTGGAGCCCATATGTAAATATGGAGGTTGGTGAGGTAGTTCAATGAAGATCCTTTAGTAGAATGGATCTTCATTAATGGATCGGGCCTTGATCCATTAGGTGGCCAAGACCCAACTCCTCCTCATCGTCCCTATTGTAGCCCTATAAATACCCCATGGAGTCATGAAGCCAAGGCATCCAATTCATTCAAGAGAAAACCTAAGCCTCTCTATTCTCACCTCTCCTCCCCTCTCTCTCCTAGGGCTTCAAGTGGCCGACGGCTAAGGTGGGAGAAGGAGGTGACGCAAGGGGTTGGAAAGAGGAGAAACTCATCACTTCTTCTTCTTCTCTTCACCCTTCTCCTCTCTTCTTCCTCAACAGCCTCGGCAGCACTTGAAAGAGGAGGAGGAGGCGTCGCTTTCCTTGGGAGTGGCCGGCGGTGAGGAAGAGAAGAGAAGGAGGCCGACAGTTAGTTTTTGCAAGGAAGGAGAAGTGTTCTTCTTCTTCATCATCTTCTTCATCTTCCTTTCACCTTCTTGTGGTCGGCGATCCTTTGTGTTGGATCGAGAGAAAACGATAGAGGGGGGTTGAATATCGTAAATCGTTTCGGATTTAGAGAGAGAATGCACAACGAAAAATTAACACGAAAACCAAACACGAACACAAGCGATTTTACTAGGTTCGGAGTCGTGGTCGGCTCCACTCCAAGGCCCACGGTCCTTGACCGTTTACTGCAGGCAATACTATAATCGCACAAAATCTTACAAACAGTTGTACAGTAGTAAGTGCAGTAAGAATACAATTAAGAATTGACTCTTCGTTACCGACGTCTGGTGTAGATCGTTGTTCGGTGCGTAGGGTCGCCGTCGGCGCTAGAATCTCGAGTTAGAGGATTTCTGGAGCAGGGCGCCTAACTTGAAGAGCGTATTGGCGTTGGAAAACTGTGTTGTTTGAAGCCTTGGGGTCGAGGGGCTGTTTATAGCCTCCTGGGGCGCCCTGAACGTTGGGGCGCCCCCCCCCCACGTGTCAGCCGATCCGAATAAATCTCGGTCAGCCCTTATCCTACTTGAATAGGGCTGAGAGTTGACTGGGGGCGCCCGGGACGCAGGGGGCGCCCGGGTTGACTCGGTCCACTGGCTTCTCGCTGGCTTGACTCTATCCGCTTCCTTGGCTTGAGCCCGAGGCATCCGGGGTGCCCGGGAGCACGGGGGCGCCCGGGAGCATGGGGGCGCCCCCCCCCCCCAGTGAGCTTCCGAAGTGTTCTCTTGCTTTACGTGTTTTGCCTTGACCTTAGGGGCGCCCGGGACACTGGGGGCGCCCTGCCCAGCTGCTTGCCCCTCTCCTTTGGGGCGTTCTAAGCTGCAGAAACACATTCCTTCGGTCATGCATCCAAGGTTAGTCCAAAACAATACAAAGCAATAAAATATTAGGTTTATACAGCCTTAGCTGTCTTGGTTCTGACTTTGGGTCTCCAAAATGGAACCCTAGGTCGAACCGACGCCTACTGTTCCCTCGACGGGGAACGCGTCCTCACCTACTCCTCTCAGGAGAATTTACCTGTTGCCAACCGTCTCCTCCGGTGAGACTTTTGCCCAGCAGTCCTTCGCCAGGTGCCCAGCTGTCCTTCGCCAGGTCTTCAGTACCAAGCAGTCCTTCGCCTGGTGCCTAGCAGTCCTTCGCTAGGGCTTTGTATCCTGGCATTCCTTCGCCAGGTGCCTAGAAGTCCTTCACTAGGGCTTTGTATCCTGGCATTCCTTCGCCAGGTGCCTAGCAGTCCTTCGCTAGGGCTTTGAATCCTGGCATTCCTTTGCCAGGTGCCTAGCAGCCCTTCGCTAGGACTTTGTTTCCTGCACACTTAATGAGCATGTTAGATAAACATAACATCTTAACATTTGAACCCTTTGCCATTATCAAAACACAGGTTCGACTTGGGTGCTGTCTGCACCAACAATTTCTCCCTTTTTGATTTATGGCAAACCCGATTCAAAAAGTTAAGTTAATCAAGACAGTTGATATAACAGTTTAGTTTCCTCCCCCTGGAAGGAATCTCCCCTAGGTTTTTCAAAGTTTCGTGGGGTTAAAAAAATTTCTAAGTCAAAATGATGGAATTTATTTTTCAAAACTTAGAACATTTTTCAAAAGAAGTTTTAGAAAACTTAAACAAAATTTGGTTAGGCACTTTGGAAAATTTATGCTAAAAAAATTTTCCAGTCAAAAGATTTCTAAAATATTTTCTTAAGTTTAAGTTCTCAAAAAAAAATTTCAATCTCTTTAGTACTTTAGAGGCTTTATACTTAAAAACTTTTCTATTAGAGAAGTTTAGAAATAAGTACTTAGAGATTTTTTTTTCTTCTTGAACATAGCTTATGTTTAAGTACTTAGAAAATACTTTTTTGAAAACTACTTGGGTCAAGTACTTAGAATGAATTTTGAAAACTATTTAGATCAAGTACTTTTGAACTAGTTTTGAAAATAACTTAAGTATTTTGAAAACAGCTTTGAAAAAAAACTTAGCTTAAGTATTTTGAAAGCAGTTTTGAAAAAGAACTTAGAGTAAACACTTTTTAGAGTAAATACTTTTAAATAGTTTTAAAAAACTTAGCGTAAGCTTTTTGAAGAAAGGATAAAGTTTTTGAAAAATTAGAAAAATTTAAAAAAGCTTCTCTCCTTTCCTATCTCTCCCCCTTTGTCATATATCAAAAACAAAGCAATATAGCAAAAAAAAAATAAATAAATTGCATAAAAAATTAATGTGTTGTACTGAACCAATGCAAGATAAACTGAACCAAGCCAATTTCAATTATCACTTTAGGGTCCTGTCTAACCCAATTAGCTACTTACTAACTGTTATAAACAGTAGTTTTCGCTAGGGTTAGTCAAGTTAAGTGTCCTATTCAAGTTAGATTTTCTAATCTTGACACTTAACTTGATTACTGTTTAAGTTGTATTTAGTGCCCCAATTACTGCAGATGCACTGATCTACATCTTGAATTAAGGCAAAGACCTAAGCATCTCAACCCATTCTAGGTTATCAGTCAAAAGTACCCTAAGGTGCTTGTGAGATGCTGGCTTCTAAATCTATAGGTGCATGCAGTTCTAGGGTTAGGGCCTAGGCTAAGTCCATTTGCGAAAAAGCCCTAGTTTTGAAGGGGGTAGTTTTTAAAATAAAACTAAGTCGAAAAAGATTTTTCAAACTAAGTGAAAGCTTATTTTGAAATTAAGTAAAGTAGTTTTAAAATTATTTTAAAATTGATTTTAAAAGCAAGTAAAGCAGTTTAAAAATAGAAAAATAGAGTAAACTTATTCTACCAAGCATAATCCTAATAATGATTAGATAATCAAGAAATGCAAATAATCTAACTAAATAAGTTAGCTGGTAAAAGAGAGAACCAGCACAGTCATACAAGTCAAATATGAGTCAACCCTACTGAGTAGGGGCAGTCAAATAGTCACTAGTACAATGCCAATCAAATCTAGGAGGAGGGACCAGGATGATCAGAAGAGCCCGGCTGCCAAGATCGAAATAGTGACATCATCTCGTGATATCGTGCGTCGCTAGTCTCCCTCTGGGCTCTGAGGGCATTCATATACTCAGTAAAATAGCCCTGATTTGCTTCCATTTCTTCAGCATGATTTGCTTCCACTTTCTCCCGGAGGCTCTGGACCTGTGTCTCAAGTCGTGTCACTCTCTCGTAGAGTGTCGGTGGTGGAGGCTCGTCTATGTGCTCTCGAGCCTCGGCTGCCAGATCTCCGACATCGACCTCAACATCCTCGTCAGAGTCGATCGGTGGTCCGGCTCGCTGGCGTCTCCACGATAAAACCCCGGTAGCCGAGACCTCTATACCAGCTAGGGAAAAGTTTCTAAATCCTATTTCGTCGAACTCGGTCATCGCGGTCATTTCAACTACGGTAATGTTACGACCGTGATGATGAAGGATAGAGGTGATGATGTGGCAGAAGGGGGTGCATACCCGACCCTGAGTGGTAACACTGGAGGCATGTAGGATGGCGTGGAACATGTGAAGGTCAATGTCAATGTCTAGGTGGTGGATCAATGCATACAATAAGAATGTGTGAAATGGTCGCATGGTCGCGACGTCCCTGGTGGATAAAGGTAGGATGCAGCGGACCAGAACTCTATACAGGGCGTAGTCCTGGACCTGAAGGTCAACGAACTGAAATCGTCTAGCTACGGGGTTTCTAGCTTCCCTGTAGAAGTAGGAGTGGGAGTGTCTAGGGTAATGTGAGAGTAGGGAGCATCAAATGGAGGATCCCTAGGAGGATAGCAACAAAAGGTGGACTGAGAGAATCGTAGTCCAAGAAATCGGTTAAGCAAGGAGGGTGTGATGGTTAGAGGCATGCCTTGGACTGTGGTGACAAAGTTGAGTTGATCTTGTCTGACTATATTATTATAGAATTCTGCACATAAGGTTGTATTAATAGGATGAGTGCAGAATACAAGATTGTCTAGTTGGTAAAAATTTATAACATTCATAGCCAATGGACAAGATTGGGTGAAGAATTGTCTATTTAGGTAACTCGTCTTAATGGGCTTGTAGGTTGTCCTAGCGAATTTATTACAAAGCTCTAAGGTTGGAAATCTAGGATCGGGGCTAGGTTCGGTCCCGAGGTTAGTAGCACGACGTTTTCTAACATATTAAGGATATGTGTTAAAGAACATTAGAATTAATTTTAAATACAAATAAAATAATACCGGGTGGCTGCTCGGGAAGGCATGGTCGAGGAGGAGTGGTTGAGGGCTCGCTAAGGTCGTACGATCGCCTTGGAAGGAGAGGAGTTGAAGAAGAGAGGAATTTTTGGTGTGGGAAGTGAGTGAGGCTTGAGGGCCTTTTATAGAGCTCGACCAGGCGCCCTGGTGTGTGAGGGCGCCTCAGTGAGCGAGGGCGCCCCGGAGGGCGAGAGCGCCCCCCGTAGGTTGCAGCTGCCTTTTGGCAGCTTTCTGCTTTTGACCATGCCTATGGGGCGCCCGTGAGGACCCGGGCGCCCTGGTCAGTTACTTTTGCAGCTTTTGTCTTGAAAGAGAGAAATGGAAAAAGGAGGGGGCGCCCGAGGGTTCACGGGCGCCCGGGCTGGATTAGATTGACTTGTTTGACTGCTTTTGACCAGTTTTAACCAGATTTGACCTGTTTGACCAGGTTTGACTAGTTTTGTCTAATTTTGACCAAGTCAACTTAGTTCTAACTTACAAGGTTTAGTGTTTGTACTTGACAAAAATATCAGATGGGCTTTAGTTAAATTTAAACCTAGCTGTCTCATCCCATCTGCGGTTATCAATCACGTTAGCCTTATAGGTTTTGTGAGACAGGTTTTAGTAGATAAAATTATTTTGTAAAATCATGATTTATTTTGAAAAAGTTAAATTAATTTTAAAACCAGTTGATTTTGAGTTTATTTTTTAAAAAAATGTTTGAATATACAATTAACTGAAAATTTGTGTTAGATTCGAATTTGACAAAGAATAATTTGAATTTGAATTTCAAAAATTGGCTTCCAGGTCTTGGCGAGGCACTAGGCCTTCTTTGGCCGTAGCCTTATTGGATCATCAACCCTTTCCTTGACAAAGCCTTTTGATGAAATTTTATTTTCAAAATTATTTTTTTTTGAAAAATTCTGGTCTAACTAGTTTGGGTCTTGGATCGGTAGCTTCGGCTAGTTTCACCAATCTAAAAAGACCAAGTAGAGTATACTTGACCTTATTAGAATTGGCTTCCCTAACGTACTATCATCTCACCGCCACCCAATACTATGTTGTTCAAATTTCAGTTAAGTTGGTTCAGTCCTTAAACTAACCATTCCTAAATCTAAGCATAATCAATTGCAGAAATTAAATAAACAAGCAATCATGCAATTTGAAGACTAGAATTAAAATTTATTTAACTATAAATATTGTTTTTAATTTGGCTCCCCCTGGACTAAAGCCACGATAATGGTTCGGCAAGATGTGAATCTTGTCCTTGGGGATTTCAGGCACAGTTTGGGTACCCATGCCTGAACTTTAGATCTGGACTGGTTCAGTACAGCATAGTAGGATCTTTGTCTAGATTTGGTTCTATAGCCTAATCCGGATCGATTTAGAACCGACTTCTGTTTTCCAAGAATCATGTCAAGACGCTTGAAACCAGAAGTGAATCGTTCTAAAGCTGATCTAAGGTCCTTGACTTGAGTTTTCAAGGAGGAGTTCTCTTTCTCAAGTTTTTCAACTTGAGTAGAGGTTCCTTCTTGAACCTTCTCAGTTAAGGATCTAGAGTCAGCTCTCTCTTTCAGGAGTTTTACTTCCTGTCGGAGAGATTCGACTCGGAGTTTAGCTTTCGCCAAATCTCGAGAAAGATAGGAAATTAATTCATTTAACTGATTTCTTGAAAAACCACTTACAGTTATTTCGCCGTCCTCTGAGAATGTAAGTTTGCCGTCGTCTGGCTCCGATTCTGACTCGGTCTCGATTTCTTCTGAGGCGGTTAGTGCAAGCAGGTTCGACTGTGAGACCTCTTCTTCTTCGGAGGAGGAGGACTCGTCCCACGTTGCCTGAAGTGCCTTCTTCTTTCTCGTCTTCTTTGTTTCCTTCAGGTTGGGGCATTCAGTCTTGTAGTGGCCCTTTTCTTGCACTCGTAACAGGTCACGTTGGGTTTGTTCTTTTCATTTGAGGGTTCAGCTTGTTCTTCTTTTCTTCGGCTGGCTTTTCTTCTATTGGTCTGGTTTTTTAGCTCTTTGTAGTAGTCCCGGGCTAGCCGAACCAGCTTAGGTCGATTTCCCTCGTTGTCTTCTGAGTCTAAATCTGAATCAGACTCGGGTTCAGGTTGAGGCTTCTTTTTGGTTGTCTTTCCAGCTTTACCTGCAACGAAAGAAATGCCTTTCTCGGCTAGATTGCAGTTAGTCTGCTCATGCAATTCTAATTCAGAAAACAATTCATCTAATTTAATTTTAGAGAGGTCCCTTGAAACCTTGTATGCATCTACCATAGATGCCCACAAGGTGTTTCTCGGGAAAGCGTTAAGAGCGTACCTTATCAGGTCACGGTTTTCTACCTTGTGACCGATTGTGTGTAGTCCGTTCATTAACTCCTGAATTCTGGTGTGGAGCTGGGCTGCTGTTTCGTTATCATTCATCTTGATCGTGTACAGCTTGTTCAGGAGGAGATCTCTCTTGCTGATTCGAGTATCTGAAGTTCCTTCGTGCAGCTCGATCAGCTTACCTCACAGCTCCTTTGCACTGTTGAATGGTCCTACCCGATTCAACTCTTCCTTGGTCAGGCCGCATTGAAGTGTCTGGGTTGCTTTGGCATCAGCTTCAATTTTTCTTTTCAGAGTGGTATCCCACTCAGCGTAAGACTGTGGCACTCCTTCAGCATTCTTCGGAATCTCCAGTCCAGACTCAATGATTATCCACATGTCCACCTAAGTTTTCAGGTGGACCTCCATTCTGCTCTTCCAGTAGAAGAAGTCCTCCCCACTAAAAAGTGGTGGTCTGGCTGTGCTGAATCCTTCTTGCATGGCCATTTATCTGAAAATAAGAGTAAAAGGAAAGAAATATCCCAAGACTTGGTCTTGGATTAGTAGTGCGGGAAGAAAAAAAATATTTATCGAGGGGTGTTGCACCAACCTCGATTAACGATGAAAATTCGAAAAACAATTTAAAAAGAAATCCGAAAAAAAACTCTCAAATAGATGGTTGCACCAAATTTGAGCTTCCCCACTCTGATACCACTTGTTGGATCGAGAGAAAACGATAGAGGGGGTGAATATCATAAATCGTTTCGGATTTAGAGAGAGAATGCACAGCGGAAAATTAACACGAAAACCAAACACGAACACAAGCGATTTTACTTGGTTCGGAGTCACGGTCAGCTCCTACTCCAAGGCCCACGGTCCTTGACCGTTTACTGCGGGCAATACTATAATCGCGCAAAATCTTACAAACAGTTGTACAGTAGTAAGTGCAGTAAGAATACAATTAAGAATTGACTCTTCGTTACCGACGCCCGGTGTAGATCGTTCTTCGGTGCGTAGGGTCGTCGTCGGCGCTAGAATCTCGAGTTGGAGGATTTCTGGAGCAGAGCGCCTGAGTTGAAGAGCGTATTGGCGTTAAAAAACTGTGTTGTTTGAAGCCTTGGGGTCGAGGGGCTATTTATAGCCTCTTGGGGCACCCTGAACGTTGGGGGCGCCCCCCCCCCCCACGTGTTAGCCGATCCGAATAAATATCGGTCAGCCCTTATCCCACTTGAATAGGGCTGAGAGTTGACTGGGGGCGCCCAGGTTGACTCGGTCCGCTGGCTTCTCGCTGGCTTGACTCGATCCGCTTCGTTGGCTTGAGCCCGGGGCGCCTGAGGCATCCGGGGCGCCCGGGAGCATGGGGGTGCCCGGGAGCATGGGGGCGCCCCCCCCCCCCCAGTGAGCTTCCGAAGCGTTCTCTTGCTTTACTTGCTTTGCCTTGACCTTGGGGGCACCCGGGACACTGGGTGTAACACCCCAAATTTGTCAATGTAAAATCATGACAATGTATGAAAATGGTAATAATGAAATGATATGAATTTCATGCAATCACATGCTATGAAATGTTATGAATGCATGAAATATTATATTCATGAAATATTATTATCATGAAATATTATATTCATGAATATGGAATATTAAAAATATTATGAAATAATATTTTTGGAATATTATGAAATATTCTGAATTCATAAAATATTATTCATATTATGAAATTTCATGATGGGCTTGGTTTAATGGGCTTTGACATGGGTTAGTGCAAATTGTGATAAAAAGAAGAGCTAGAAAGGAGGAAGCAAGGATTGAACCTTGAACCTCCTAGTTGCACTCACCATGTCATAACCAATGAACCAAGCAATATTTCATGTAGAAGGAGAAAGGAACATGCTTGTTAAGTGTGTAAGGGTGAAGAGACATGTCTTTTCATGAGAAAAGTATAAATATGGGAAGTTGGAATAACTTCCTTTTCTTCTCTTCTTCTTCCTCACTTCTCCCAACCGAAACCTCCATCATCTCCTTCACTTCTTCCATTTTCGAAAATAGCATCCAAGGGTTCTAACCCTAGGGCAATTGCAAGGAAGAAAGCCCAAGTGCCTTTGCCTTCTACCAAGACCAAGGAGTCTTAGAGGAAAATTGGAAGAAAAAGGCTTTCACATACCCTTCAAGTGTAGGGTACCCTACGATTTAAAGAAGGTTAAGATCCAGCGCTAGGATGTAAGTATCCTCTCGCCTGCAGTGTAATCGCTTTCGGTTGATTGTATGTTTTCTTGTGGTTGTTTTTGGAAATGGGAGTTTCTCCCTTGTGACCATTCGGCCACCACCATGGAAGAAGGGTTTGGTTGCTTCTTGATGCATGAGGATATCCCTAGGAACCTAGGGTATGGATGTATGTTGTTTTCCAAATTTTTGAGAGGACAAAAAGTAGGGTTTGGTACCCTACAAGTTTCGGCCACCTATGGTTGGAGGTCCAAGAGAAGTTTTTTTGATCAAATCTTGATACATGCTAGTGCCCTAGGGATTCTATACACATATGTGTTGTTTCCAAATTTTTGAGAGAACAAAAATTAGGGTTTTGGTACCCTACAAGGTTTCGGCCAAGGCTTGGATTTCCTTGGGGTTGTGAAGTGAAATCACTTCTTGATGCATGACATGAATGCTAACAAATATTGTATACATGTGTGTTGTTTTCCAAACTTTTGAGAAGACAAAATTAGGGTATGCTACCCTATATAACTTTCGGCCAACCCTAGGAGAATTAGGGTTTAAGGGTGTATGATTTTCTTTATGATATATCCATGCTTAATAAGTATAGGCAAGGTGTTTGTGTAAATGCTTGTGTGAATATTTGAAACCATGAAGCATGTTACCACTTATTTAAATTTCGGCCAACCCTAGTTCTAGGGTTGGGAAGTACCTAATGAGACCATGAAGCATGCTACTACATATGTGATGTGTGGATGATTTATGTGACCTATCTTGTTAGGTATAAAAGCATGCCTTATAGCCCATGGGGCACTTTGATGATATGAACATGATGTGTTTGATAATATGCTTAAAAAGGGTTACTCTATTGAAACTGGGATCAAGAGCACCCGAATGTGTGGTGTGTCCCTAGGGGATCAAGAGCACCCGAATGTGTGGTGTGTCCCTTTGAGAAGTGATTAAGAGTACCTTTAGGCATATACATATATGAGTAATTGCATGATAAATTACTTTACTTTGGAAAGTTGTGTACCCGACTCGGAAGGGGGTCGTTAAACAAATCCAATGAGCATGTTAAGGTCATGGCATTGGTAGGACGGAAGGGTCCTGCTCTAATTAGATTGGTGGCTCGCTACCCCAATTTATTAGGGAACGCGCATGATGTGGTACGACAACTGGGCCCTGGATGATGATATGATATTTTGAAGTACTTACCATTATGGAACCTTTTTGAAAAACATTTCTCATCATGTGATCTTGTTCCGTAAAGTACTTAGAGATAAATTGATGTGATATTTATGATGCTTTGATGAGATGCTTATGATGCTGATAATTCTATCTGATTATTGTGTACATGATATGATGTATTGATATGGATTTTGCGAGTAGGCCCGGATTCTTACTAAGCATGTTTTGCTTACTAGTTCCTGTTATTTTTCTTATGCTGCAGATAGCGGTAAGAAATACTCGAACTAAAGGAAGAGGCAGAGGGAAGGTTGGAGGATGTGTGTGGTGATGGCTCGGGAAAGAATAAAAGATTCTATCTACCTTAGTTTGTCTAGAATCTAACTGCTTCCGATAAAAGATTGAAATTGTATTACTATACTCTGAATATATGATGATTGTGACTACTCTACTGTTAGAGATATGGAACCTAAGTCATGTTAGATAATACTATTATTAATGTCTAATTCCTATAGTATGCATGCTCAGTAAAATGCTAGATGTTTACTATTTTCGGTTGCTTATGAATGCTTCTTTTGTATATGCTTCTTTTGCATGTATCTAAGACTAGATAACTCTTGCTATATTCTTACTTGAGATTTCATGCTATAGTGTGTTAAATGATTTTCATATTAGGTTGTAAATGCATGTAGATATAAAAGAAATGAAAAATCTTGCTTGGTAAATTAGTCTTCAATAAGCATGCTTATTACTAGTTCATGTATTGTAACTATTTTGTTTGGATATACATGTTTAACATGATTGGATGATATGAATGTATGGACCCGTAACCCCGCCTTTAGGGTAGATATAAGGTCGGGCGTTACACTGGGGGCGCCCTGCCCAGCTGCTTGCCCCTCTCCTTTGGGGCGTTCTGAGCTGCAGAAATGCATTCCTTCGGTCCTGCATCCAAGGTTAGTCCAAAACAATACAAAGCAATAAAATATTAGGTTTATACAGTCTTAGCTGTCTTGGTTCTGACTTTGGGTCTCCAAAATGGAACCCTAGGTCAAACCGACGCCTACTGTTCCCTCGACGGGGAACGCGTCCTCACCTATTCCTCTCAGGAGAATTTACCTGTTGCTAACCGGCTCCTCCGGTTGGACTTTTGCCCAGCAGTCCTTCGCTAGGTGCCCAGCTGTCCTTCGCCAGGTTTTCAGTACCAAGCAGTCCTTCGCCTGGTGCCTAGCAGTCCTTCGCTAGGGCTTTGTATCCTGGCATTCCTTCGCCAGGTGCCTAGTACTCCTTCGCTAGGGCTTTGTATCCTAGCATTCGGCATTCCTTCGCCAGGTGCCTAGCAGTCCTTCGCTAGGGCTTTGTATCCTGGCATTCCTTTGCCAGGTGCTTAGCAGCCCTTCGCTAGGATTTTGTTTCCTGCACACTTAATGAGCATGTTAGATAAACATAACATCTTAACTTTTGAACCCTTTGCCATTATCAAAACACAGGTTCGACTTGGGTGCTGTCTGCACCAACACTTTGGAGCAAGGAGAAGGGCCGGTTGGAACAAGGAAGTGGTGGTAGTGGCCGACAAAAACCCTAGGGCTTAGGGTTTGTTTAGCGCAAGGAAGAAGGAAGAAGAAAGGATTGGTTGGTGGCCTTGGTGACTTCTGTTCTTGGTAGATCGTCGCCCACACGATGTCCAAGAGGGGAGGGTCATACAATAGAAGATCACGAGGTAAAAGGAAAGGTATAACCTTCTCTTTGGCTCCTTGTTTTCTATCATTTCATGTGCATTAATTAATTATCTTTGTTGTTAATTATTTGTTAATTGAGATAATTAATTATGTTGGACCCCGATGATAAACACAAAAATTGGCGACCCGCTCGTCGTCTATTCTGTGGCTAATCGGTTGGATGAGATTGATCGCTAGAACAACTTGGTTGTTCAAGCGATCGCTCGAATCGGTTAGCACGATGACTGTTGGATCTGGGATGGCTAGAGAGGGGGGGTGTGAATAGCCACCCACTGAAAACTCTGGCTTTCGATCTTTCTGCACTTAGGTTAGCAGCAGAAAAATACAGAACAGAAAGAGATACAAACAGAAACAAACCAGACGCTAACAAAGAGATTTACAAGGTTCGGGGATAACTTGCTCCTACTCCTTGACGTGCCCATGAGGTGAGCGATGTCTTGATCGTCAACAGATTAAGCCCCAGAATGAATCCGGATATTTCTCGGTGGAGTAAACTCTCCATAGACAGTCTCAGAAATGTATAAATGTAAGCACTGGAGACTATGAGAAGGAAGCACAACTGATGAAGTAGAAACGCTCAAGCAAGAAGAATATACAGAGAGCACAACAACACAGCAAAACCCTTTGCTTCGTTTTCTTCGTTGTGTCTGATATATCGTCTCTGCTTTGCCATCTTCTTCTTATGCCTTCCTTCTGCATATCAACAGGCTTCGTGACCCACTGACCCACTGACCTCCTTTGAGCTCTCAGTTCATAGAAGACCTCTTCAGCTAGAGCTTCAGGTCAGTCGCCAGACGCCACTAGAAGCCGTTGAAACCTGCAAACAGATAACAAACAAAATAGCCGCAGCGAAAGTCGCCATTGACCCTCCTTCTTGGCTCTGCATTGTCTCTGTATCATCTGCACACTCATAGACTTATTAGTGAAGCAAATCAAAATAGATCAGAAGGTAATCAGAGGTCTAACAGTAATTTGAATTAAAGTTCTGAGGCGCTGATCGGTCACCCTGACCGATCAGACATCCTCCTGACCGATCGGACTCCATTCTGATCGATCCAATAAAGGTCTAATCGGTCTCACTGACCGATCAGAGATCAGGGATTGGTCACTAGACCGATCCTCAAACCTACTGTGAATTCCAGGTGATTCCTAGTTAAGGCACTGATCGATCAAAGAGACCGATCAGTGAAAGGCCTGATCGATCAAGCTCCTGCCTGATCGATCCAGTCAAGCTCTGATCGGTGTCACTGACCGATCAGAGACTAGGGTCAGTCCCCAGACCGATCCCCTAGCCTGCTGGGATTTCAAGCCACAACCCACAACCTGAGATTTCAAATCCCCTAACCTGATCGGTCACTTAACCGATCAGGTTAGGGCCTGATCGGTCAAAATGACCGATCAGGAGCCATCCTAATCGATCCAGGATGGCCCTGATCGGTCGCACTGACCGATCAGGGTTTTCTGTGAAGTTTTTGATCGGTTTCTGATCGGTCACCAGACCGTTTAGAAAACCTTCTGTTTTATCAGAAACTTTCTGGATCGGCTCTGGATCGGTCAACCGACCGATCAGTCATGAAGAGAGTTTGTGTCAACTCTCTAATCGGACTTCAGACCGATCTACAATTGAGAGAGTTCGTGCCAACTCCCTGATCAGACTCCAGACCGATCCAGCCAAATCACTTCGACCCTGAGTCCAAAGAACAGACTCCCTTGCCTTCTCTGACTCAGTCTACTTAATGCTCAGTCCCCCGGACCAAGACTTCATGTCCAGCTTCACTCACCGAGACTTAGTCCAACCTAGCTTCACTCACTAGGACCCAGCTTCACTCACCAAGATTTACTTCACCTAGCTTCACTCACTAGGATTTCCTTCACCTAGCTTCCCTTGCTAGGACCCGGCTTCACTCATCAGGATTTACTTTACCTAACTTCACTCGCTAGGACCCGGCTTCACTCACCAAGATTTACTTCACCTAGCTTCACTCGCTAGGACCCGGCTTCACTCACCAGGATTTCATTCCCAATCCCCGACCAAGACTTCGTGCCTAACTTCACTCATCAGGACTTTTGTCCAGCTTCACTTACCAGGACTTCATGCCCAGTCCCCGACCAGGACTTAATCCGAACTTAACTATCACTCAACCGAACTTAAATCGGTGTCAACACCAAAACAACAATCAGGTCAGACTACACCAACAATATCTCCCTTTTTGTTGTTTGACAACCCGATTTATGTTTAGGTATTAGAAGTCAAAATTAATTATCGCAAGGGAATCAGAGACCTCCCCCTACACTAGTTAAGTTCGTAATAAAACCTAAACATAACTAACCATCCTCTCCCCCTTTGTCAAACATCGAAAAGGGTGTAGACTGGTTATTAAGTTTAAAAAACTCCCCCTTAAACAAGGGTCTCTCCCCAAAACCCAAAAGAAATGAGAAGTAATTGGTGAAAAGCATATGAAAGACATATAACATAAGTATAGCATGGCAAAACACTCATATGCATCATATGTCAATGGAGTAAGGAATCAAATAGAGCTAATGAATGAAGTAACACCAAAACAAATAGGCATGGCATAACATAATCATAAGAAAACATCCATTATATATAATTCTTTCTACCATACCATCTAGGCTTAGATACTACTATCTCAGATACTTATGATTCCAGCCAGATCATTTTGTTTAATACTTGAAGTTTGAATTCCTTTCTTCAATCATTGATAAGAACTAATAATTCAAGTTTCAATCAAATTAGTTATTTTGACTGACTGTTGTACGTAGATGATAAGAAAAAATAGGAACTAGAATGAACAGTGCAGTAACCATAATCTCATTTTTTTTTCAATAACTCGGGATCTAATCCCATATAGATGAGAAATTGGATTTCTGTAAATTCAATGGGATGAATTGCGTCCTGATGATACTGAATCGGATCAATATTATGAATAACAATATATGTTTCTTTTTATTCCCAAAACAAGTTTGTACATCAAGTTTGTATCAAATTTATTCCCCATAGGTAGTAAATAGTTATCCATTAAGTGGAAATGGTATCATGAGAAGCACATCCCCAACTAGGAATGGTCATGTGTTTGGAGCACTCATTATCAACAAACCATGTTGATAGATGCTCCCCCTCAACCAATGCCTATACAATTCGAAAGATAGATGTTTTAGGTACCCAAACCTTGAGACCTAATGCACCTACAATGCAAGTTTTTGGTACTCATGCCTTGGTCATTTTCTTTCTAACTTTTCGAACCCTAGAAATATTTTGTGATCTAAATTGGGTTCTAGACATTAATGACACAAAACTTGGTTCCTTAGATTGGTAACCTATTCCGGCCTTGTTGTAGACCTCTCTTTGAGAGTTGAGGATCATATCCAAGGTCCTAGAGCTTGTCGGAACTGGGATGTCCCTGATCGGTCGCACTGACCGATCAGGGTTTTCTGTGAAGTTTCTGATCAGTTTCTGATCGGTCACCAGACCGTTCAGAAAACCTTATGTTTCATCAGAAACTTTCTTGATCAGCTCTGGATCGGTCAACCGACCGGTCAGTCATGAAGAGAGTTTCTGCCAACTCTCTGATCGGACTTCAGACCGATCTACAATCGAGAGAGTTCGTGCCAACTCCCTGATCGGACTCCAGACCGATCCAGCCAAATCACTTCAACCTTGAGTCCAGAGAATAGGCTCCCTTGCCTTCTCTGACTCAGCCTACTTAATGCTCAGTCCCCCGGACCAAGACTTCATGCCCAGCTTCACTCATCGGGACTTAGTCGAACCTAGCTTCACTCACTTGGACCCAGCTTCACTCACTAGGATTTACTTCACCTAGCTTCACTCACTAGGATTTCCTTCACCTAGCTTCCCTTGCTAGGACTCGGCTTCACTCACCAAGATTTACTTCACCTAACTTCACTTGCTAGGACCCGGCTTCACTCACTAGGATTTACTTCACCTAGCTTCACTCGCTAGGACCAGGCTTCACTCACCAGGATTTACTTCACCTAGCTTCACTCGCTAGGACCCGGCTTCACCCACCAGGATTTACTTCACCTAGCTTCACTCGCTAGGACCCGGCTTCACTCACCAGGATTTACTTCACCTAGCTTCACTCGCTAGGACCCGGCTTCACTCACCAGGATTTCGTGTCCAGTCCCCGACCAGGACTTCGTGCCTAACTTCACTCATCAGGACTTTTGCCTAGCTTCACTCACCAGAACTTCGTGCCCAGTCCCCGACCAGGACTTTGTGCCCAGTCCCCAACCAGGACTTAATCCGAACTTAACTATCACTCAACCAAATTTAAATCGGTGTCAACACTAAAACAACAATCAGGTTAGACTACACTAATAATGACGAGACAGTCATTTTGGGAAATAGGTCTCCATTCAGATTAAAATTTTAATTCATGGACATAGAGAGGTTTCCCATGAGTGACCCGGTATTCACTTAGGAAAACCACAACCAATAGGAAATCATGTCCTGGTGAGTCAGGTTGATGATGTCCCCTTGAGGAGCTCATAAAGTTCATCATGTTAAATTCTGCAGGTGGACTTGATCCGACATGATGATAAAGTTGAGTGGTACTACTCATGGAGTTAGATGTTAATTAATTAAATTATCTGTAATTTAATTAATTAACGCACATTCGATATCATAAACATGGGGAGAATTTTGTACTCATAATATGTGGAGCCCATATTTAAATATGGGGGTTGGTGAGGTAGATCAATGATGATCCTCTAGTGGAATGAATCATCATTAATGGATCGGGCCTTGATCCATTAGGTGGCCAAGACCCAACTCCTCCTCATGGTCCCTATTGTAGCCCTATATATACCCATGGAGTCATGAGACCAAGGCATCCAAGACCAAACAACCCTAAGTCTCTTTTATTCTCTCTCTCTCTCTCTCTCTCTCTCTCTCTTAGGTTTTGGTTGAGGGGTGCCGGCGGTAAGGAGAGGAAGAAGACTCTTCTTCTCCCTCTCTTCTCTTCTCTATAGCAGCTACACAAGGAAACAAGAAGGGCTTCTCTTCTTTGTTCTTGGCCGGTGCAAGCTTGAGAAGGGGAATAGGTTGGCCGGCGACAACCAAAAGGGAGAGGGAGAAACTTATGCGCCGCAAGGTGAAGGAGGGAAGAAGGAGAATAGAGTTTGGTTTATCTTCTCATCTACTTCCTCTTCCTCTTCTTCTCTTATCTCCCATTGGCCGGCGATCCTTAAGGCAAGGTTTGGGCCGGCGTAGAAGAGAAGGCTTGGCTTTTGGTGACCGGCAGCACAATGGAGGAGGAAGGAGAAAGGTTGGCCGACGGCAACCCTAACCCTAGGGTTTCGGCACAACCTTGGAGGAAAAAGATTGGAGCTTTGGTGATTCTGATTCTTGGAAGATCGTCGCCCACACGACGTCCAAGAAGAGATGGGGTCATAAGTAGAATATCATAAGATAAACGGGAAGGTATACCTTCTCTTTTGGTTCCTTTGATCTTACTATTATTTCATGTGTTTAATTAATTGCATGATTATTATTGCTTAATTAATTATGTCAATTAATTATATTGGACCCCAATGATAAACACAAAAATCGGTGATCCCCTCATCGTCTATTCTGCGGCTAATCGATTGGATGAGATTTATTGCTAGAACAACACATTTGTTCAAGCGGTCGCTCGAATCAGTTAGCACGATGATGAGACGGTCGTTTGGGAAATTGTTCTCCATTCAGAATGAAAAATTTTAATCCGTGGACATGGAGAGGTTTCCCATGCGTGACCCGGAATCTCCTCGAAACCCAACAATGTTTTTATCCTCTACTATACATGTTTGAAATTTGTTTTAGCACATACACATCAGGCTACCCAACATGTATAGGAATGCTAAATATTATGAGGAAGCTAGATCATAAATGATTTTTCAACTTAGAGTCATAGATAAGGTCTAAGGATCGATAGATCGTTTTTTCAACTAGAACTCAGGGTTAAGGTCAAAATTTTTGAATTTAAGTTCGTTTTCAACTCCTTAAATTCGAAATTTAAATTTTTATATTGCGAAAATTTACCTATACTAATATTTGAAAATTTTGAAAATCACCCCCCCCTAAATTTATAATCTTGGCTATGTCACTGGTTGGAGCATCATCAAACACCTATTCTATGAGTGTATGCATTGAGCTAGTGATGAGTGAGAGATCGGTCTACAAGGGAGAGACTATATTGTGAGGCTTGTGAGGTTTCAAGAGGGCATATGTGTCAAGGCAATCTATGGTCCATGTAACCATATGTTTTAATATTTGGGCAAAGGGTTTAAGTTAGGTTTGCCCTTGTATTTGATATATGTGTTGGGACCGGGTGCATGTTGACATGGATGCGGGTTCGTAATTTTAAAATTAATTACGTGCAGCGGAAGGTTTAGCATAAATAATTTCTCAAATTATTTAACCACACATCTAAGCATGCAATTTTATCTTGTGTAGACATGATCATATATTTAAAATTTTATAGAAACATAAACTAATTTACGTATTACTTCGTGTAACTCGAAGGAAGGGACGAGATCCAACCGTAAGCGTCCCTTGGAAGCTCCGCCTCTATTCGCGTCCACGCCGAGTATCTTCGGGATGACTTCACAAAACCACGAGTTTCATGTTCTCGAGAACTACTAGATTCTCCGAGAACACGACAAGAAAAAACAAGAGAGAAATCGGAAGACTAACCACAAAAGGATGGCCGGAATCAAAATTCCGGCGAAGCAAAAGAAGAGGCTTGCGGCAAAAAGATCTTTACGGCAAACTCTAATTCCGGCAGCACCTTCTTCCGGCCAAGAGATGGCCGGAGCTTCCTTCTCCGGCAGCAGGTGGTGGTCGGCAGGGAAAGGGCAGGGGCGGCTGGCTGGTGCTCCTTCTTGGGGCTGGTTGGCGCACGGCAAGAAGGGGAGAAGAGAAGGAGAGAAAGAGAGGGAGAGAGCCTATGCCTTCATCTCTACTATTCACCCCCAAGCCTTGCCTTGGGTCCTTTATATAGTGGCCTCTCAACCATCAAGCCTCTCAAATATGGAATAACTTATTCCATATGCCAAGTTTGATTTTATATCATGGTTAAAATCATATTTTAATTCATGATAAAAATCTTCTCTCCTATAGAATAAATTTTCTTATCATGGTAAATCAATCCATGATTGATTTTATAAAATAAACAAATCCATGGTTCATTTTAATTTCCATGAAAAATAAACCAAATCTTGGTTTATTATATAAAAATTTATATCATCCATAATTTTATAAAACAAACCACACTTGGTTTATTTTATAAATTGAACCAAAAACTTGGGTCTCTCCCTTTGTTGTGGTCGGCCAAGCAAAGAGGATGGAGGCCCTCTTTGGCCGGCCCATCCAAGCTAAGCCCCAATGAATTAAACTTATTTAATTCATCTATTAAGTCTTCAAAAGACTTAGCCATTTTACGCTTCCAATGCGTCTCTGAAAAATTCAAATTCAACTTATCGTTTGGCTCAACCAAACTTAATCTCTCTTGATTGGAAAATCCAATTTTCAACTCATTTTAAATCCCTCGGATTACTCGTAGTGCATGTGACTAAATAGACTTTTGATTTATGTTGGCCGTCTATAATTAATCAATTATAGAACGATCATGAGTGGCACCTAGTAGTACATCATGATCCCCAATTAATCGAAAGATCAACGGTTGACCTCAGAAACAATTCTGAAACCCTTCAGCAGCTATAATGAATCGTGTCCCATTTCCTTCACCATCTTATACCCACTTGGTTCAGGACATGGTCTATGTGTGTCAGTCCCCACTAGGCTGACTACGTCACACCTAGCTCAAGTAACGTTTTCTCGTCTTACAGATTCTAATTACTCTCATGTATTTAAGAGATTCATACTCTGAACATGTCATGCTCTGGCCAGAGGCTTCGAGTAACAATCCGACGATAGGCCTCGGGTATACATCTCCTCGCAAGGAGTGGTGAATCCTTTGTAGGCTATTCAAACATCTTCGGGCACTTCGGCTTATACCCAATCATCTTGGGTCCACACCTCCTTGAAGATGCTTGCTTAAGATGTCAAAGTATAAGTCTCCATGACCAAGATGACTTGAACACCGCAAGTCAAAGGAACATCGCACTTAAGCTGCAGTAAGAACTTCACTAACATATCTATATGTAGACTACCATATGAAGTTTTACAGTCAGTCACTCCAATGAACTAGTTCCCTTAACTAGCATTCATGTTTATCTCTGGACATCTCAATGTCACCAGCCAGTGAGAATCAGCTGATTAGAGAATAACCCATGCTAGTCTCAACATAATTGATAGTGTCCGTATTTATCAATTCATCGACTAGGGACAATTTCAATACTTCACAATTGCACATGTAGAGATAATCACTAGTTGTGAATTCATCACAAATTCTCTCATGCTGTGAAGTATTGCGGACATTCAGTAAATGAGTTTAAGATCTCAATCAAATACACAAACATGTATACTCAAATAGTGAATATTCATTTATTAAAATAAATGATTACAATCATAAGGCGATTGCCTTAGGACACTTCTCTCATATCACTAACAATATGTACTTGAGTGTGCAGATTTTGCAGGATATACATAGACTCAACTTGATGGCTCAGGTCCAATGAAGGATGGTGCATCCGAGGGACCGTGGACAAGGCAGCAATGATGAGCCAAGGAAAACGGACTTCGAGGTATACGCGAACGATGGCATGAGGACGAGCAGCGAGCTTGTATGCATCCGAGGGACGAGAGTCAAAATGATGAAGGTTTGAAGGCAATAGGTCAAGGCTGCAATGAAGAGTAAAGTGAGTCACGAGGGTCCGTGGGCCCGCCAACAATGATCGATGTTGAAGGAATCTCTAAAAGGCAAGACGTGAAGGATAGAGAGGCATTCGAGGGACGCGAGGATGATGGAGGAGGCTAGAAGGCTAGGTCTAGGTTAGTCGGGCGAGGACGAATGCTGAGTGAATGTACTCATGGTTGAAACCCTAGGTTTAGGATTTTACTAGTCGACTGGCATGGGATCAATCGACTGGTTAAGGGCATAGAAAAATCAGTCGACTGATCTTTCTGTGCAGTCGACTGGTATCGACTAAATTTTAATATTGAGTTGTAATATTCAAATTCGACAGTTGTCAGTTGACTAGTATTTGCACCAATCAACTGGTATCAACTGGATCAGCAAACGAATTCTATTTAAGAGAATTCCGTTTGTTTAAGCAAGGTTGACGAAATAGAGATTTCTCCAAGCTTAGTAGTCTTCTAAGCTCTTGTGTGCGTGTGCGATGTTGTGGCGAGGTTTCTCTACCCACAAAGAGCTACACGAACTAGCCGGAGATTTTTCGGGGACTCATCCACTGACGGATCGGGATCATCCACCTTATAGACAACCTAGACTAGGAGTGTCATCTCCGAACCACGTTACATCGGTTTATTTTTCTTGTTAGTTTTAGTTTAATTGTTATTCCGCTTGCGCACTAACATCATAGGAAGAGAAACCGAGTGAGTTGAAGGGCAATGTTTATTCACCCCCTCTAAACGGTCATCCAATACTGTACAATATGTTCCAATGTTGATGATGTATAGGTGAATAGATCCACACTAGTGGAAAAAAGGCTTTTAACACCGGTTATTTTTGACTTTTAACACCGGTTCCGGAACCGGTGTTGATCCAGCCGGCATTGTAAGTATAGACTTTTAACACCGGTTAACAAACCGGTGTAATATATAGATTTAACACCGGTTAATAACCGTTGTTAAAAGTTCAATTATGAGGCGGGAAAGCCATTTTAGACACCGGTTATTTTAAATAACCGGCGTTCAAACATCATTTTTAACACCAGTTCTGGAAACAACCGGTGTTAAAACATCATTTTTAACACCGGTTCTGGAAACAACCGGTGTTAAAACATCATTTTTAACACCGGTTCTGGAAACAACCGGTGTTAAAAATGATGTTTTAACACCGGTTCTAGAAACAACCGGTGTCAAAAGTCTTAATTTTTTATATAAATTTCATATTTATTTTTATTTATAATTTTTCTAGACATATAAAAGAACACAATAATATAATAGTTTATCCATAATCAATAACACACCATGAATTAAGTAAATGCAACATCCAATTAGTTTCAAAAACAAAACAATCCATGTATTTTACAACTATCCATTTTTCTTTCAACAAAAGCAAAATGTAAATCAAATAACACATTATACTCCTACTCGCTATGTGATTTTCCAAGCAAAGACAATGTAGAAGCTTGCCACACGAGTTTGCAAGTAAACGGTCTAGTCCAAGATCAAATAGTGAGGAGTACGTTGCAGAACTTCGACCAGCTTAGCATTCCATCTCTTATAAGCGTCTTGCATATTTCCATACAGTACTTGAGTCAAGCTTGAATTTCTTTTCATGCTTTGGCGTGCAGTGGCTACCAGTCGATTGCGAAGCAACTGTGAGAAAATTCCAATGAAAAAATATCAAATAATGCTACGGAGAGAGAAGCAATATAATCAATCATTCACAATTTGGAGCTTACTTGGTGTTTGAGGGTGGCCAAACTTTTCGTGTGCATTGGAGATTGTGGGATGACACCATTTGAAGGTGGAACTCCAATAAGACCACATAACAAGGTCTGGCCAGCAAAACCAAGTAAATGATTCAGGAGTCAGATGCCATTTGAGATTTAACCAAAGAACTAGCTAGAGGCAGATAGATCCTTATTTGACACATTAGCAACCTCTAACAAATAAGTTGCCCAACATCTTTTGATGTCATCAATCTCATCTTCGGAGAATGGATCCTTATTTGTGAATCTCTGCAAGGTACATTTATATAAAAAAATAGCTTATCAACTCAACCAGACATAATTAAATCTATAAAATTAAAAAAACCTCAATTACCTTGTCCCATGAATCAACTATGATCGCCGAGACAATGTTGAGCATATGTCTCATTACATAATATCCACACTCTGTATTGCCAGTTTGTTTTTGGCACTACAAATAAATATCAAAATGACACATTAGCAGAAAAGGATAAATCAGTTACAAAGTCATGCTAATTTTTCATTATAGTAACCAATATCTCAAGCATGCACATAGAGGAGCTTGCATACCAAAAGACATCAAATAATAAAGAACGCATAGCACTATGATAAAAAATATAATAAATGGCAACAAATAAACCAAATTTATCTATGAAAAAAATACTTATAGATCATAGTTGTATAAAAACTTGACATTTAACTACTTACACGTAGTTCCTTCCATATAGGCATTCTAAAAGCTCCCAAGTGTTTGCCTTTCATCGTATGCCAAGAACGCATAGCACTGTGATAAAAAAATATAATAAATGGCAACAAATCAACCAAATATATCTATGAAAAAATTGCTTATAAATCATAGTTGTAGAAAAACATATCATAGAGCGAATGATAATAACTTACCTATTAATAATTGTTTTGATATCTTTATTCGCTTTATTCCACAGTGAGCAGAGAAAGATGACAACATTTTGCTTAGGACAAATAATTATCAACTGCCAATGGGCCCTGCAAGTTGGATAATAATTAGTCAAAATCACAACTAAACTTCTAAGTCACTTGAAAATATTCACGTACATATGATAATACGGTGCAAGGTAACACTCTTTTCCTTCAATTATCCTACTATGAATGTAGTTTTGAATGTCCATTGGATGATTCCCTATACTTTGAATGTGAACAGGATCAATAAATCCATATGTATCCATGTTCCCTCTTAGTTTGCAGAGTTTGCAGAGTTGATGCAAATACCTAATTTGTATATTGTTCAATCATCAATAAGTTTTGACTACTAATGCCTTATGCGTACTCAAATTTTATGACTGTAAACATTGTTACTCTTACATAATGAGTTTATTATTTATGAATGAAGTCATGAACTTGATCAGTTGATTGGTTACCGCCGACGCAATGGAGGCTGGAGGCTGGAGCCGACGCGATGCGCGATGTTGGCGGAGGCAGGCGACGCTGGCCGAGACGCGGTGGCTGGCGACGCTGGCGACGCTAGCGACGCTGGCGGAGGCGATGTGATGCGGCGGCGCTGGCGGAGGTGCGGCGGCGCTGGCGGAGGTGCAGCGGCTGACGCTGGCGACGCTGGCGGAGGCGATGTGATGCGGCGGCGCTGGCAGAGGTGCGGCGGCTGGCGACGTTGGCGGAGGCGCGGCGACGTTGGCAAAGCTCAGAGAAGACGGCGCGAGTCAAGAAGCGGTGCGTCGGTGCGAGTCGAGAAGACGAGGCGACGGCGGCTGAGAAATCGTGAATTCGATTAAAAAATAGGTTTAATACTTTAATTAATATTTTAACTTTTAACTTTTAAGTTTTAACTTTTACCGTTTTTTATCTTTTAATTTTTTGTTTTTTACTTTTTTAGTTTTTTTTAAAACATATGACCACGGTTATTTACAAAACCATAGTCAAATATATTTTTAACACCGGTTGTTAAAAGAACCGGTGTTAAAAGTATTTTAAAGTTCAAATAATTATAACATATGACCCCGGTTATTTATAAAACCGTAGTTAAATATATTTTTAACACCGGTTGTTAAAAGAACCGGTGTTAAAAGTATTTTAAAGTTCAAATAATTACAAAAATGCCACCACCTTTTTTTTTAACACCGGTTTTAATACAACCGGTGTTAAAAGCCGTTGTTAAAGGTCTTTTTTGTACTAGTGCCACTTCAGAAAGATCTATCTAGTCCACAACAAACGACTCATGGTAAAGACGTTCCAAATCCATTTATGGATGAGGTTTGCCAAAAACACCTACGAGAATGAAATATATCCACCAGAACAATCTATCTAGTCTGTAACAAATGACTCATGGTAAAAAGATATCAAATTTGTCGATAGATGTTTACTTGCTAAAAGTGAAGTGGGGATGGCTACATGTACACAGCTTGGACGATGAGGCTCTCGATGATGTCACATGCATATAGTGGTCGAGACTCATAGCTCACAGCTTGAGCTAGGAGAGGGAGAGAGGACGAGCATATCCACATATTCTCAACTGCCTTGCATTAGAGATTAAAGGAGTCAGGCCCGTAGAGGATGGATAGAGTTGATGTTGGGATTCATGCGACATAGAGGTGTCTACAAGTGGCTATTGTTTTAACGGCAATTTACCAAAGGGCGTATCCAACTATTCGTAATTACCGAAAGGAGTACTATGGTTTCTATTATACCAAAGGGCGCATCCTATATAGTGAAGTTACTTTTATACCCCTCCCGCCAAAGAATGACTTTATCAAACCAGTTTCGAGACAACCGAACCACTTTATCAATAAAATATTAATTTGTGGTTCGGATGGGTAGCAGTCGAATTTTTCTCAGCCAATATATATATGTGAAATGATTTGCACAAGTCGAATGATCACGAATGTACGTATATATTGCTTCCTTGCACAACTCGATTCATCACCAAAGCACCTGAGGAAAATAGGTTGTCGAAGGAGAAAAAGGAAGCAACAAAATAGGTTGTCGAAGGAGAAAAAGGAAGCAACAGATTGGTAACTAAGAGAAATAGGAATGTACGTATGATTGTCATCTTTGATATGGTATCAGATATAGTTTTAATCAAGTTAAACTCTTTGTACTATTTTTATTTTGGAGGAGGCTTAGGGTGATATGCATTACATGATATCAGGGCCTGAGAGTGCATGATGTCATTAGATTTCAGGCAATAGGAGAGGCTGAAAAATTTTGTTTCAGGCCCTCGGAGGGACTGAAATAAAAGAAATTCAGGCCCTCCCAGGACCTGGCCTGAATTTATTTTATTTCAGGTCCAGGGAGGGGCTGAAATCAAATGATTTCAGGCCCTCCCTGGGCCTGAAATGTAATGAGGTGTGCCCGGAGTAGGCCTGAAAGGAAATGATTTCAGGCCCTGCCTGGGCCTGAAATAATTTTATTTCAGGCCCGACCTGGGCCTGAAATAAAATGATTTCAGGCCCTGGTAGGGCCTGAAATCAAATCCCTGGGCCTGAATCAAATGATTTCAGGCCCTCAGGGGCTCCTAGGGCCTTTATTATCAATTTCAAAGTTTGATAAAGTTAATTGTAATTTTTTTCAGGGATGATAATGTTGTTGACGAAATTCTCTCTGAGATATGGAATACTCTTGATGATAATGTGGCTACGGGGAAAGGATTAGAAATAACTAGTAATAATATTCCATTATCTTCCCAGTATGGTGATAATAGCATTACAAGGAATTTGGCAATTGATCTAAATGAAGAAGCAAATAATTTAGAAGATGAGGGTTTGAATTCTTCTACAAGAGTAGTTGAAATCTTTCAGCCAACCTGGAGTGGGGAGGAAGAAATTGAAATCCGGAATGCAGAAGAATTTGTACCCAGTACAAGTGTACTAGAATTCCAAGCTGATGATATGCAGATTGAGCAATATGAATTCCCCCCAGATCAGTACAGTGACCTAGAGGAGGAGTTTCCATTAGCTGAAGATCCATATATTTTGAATTCTCGATTGCTTGCTGGGCCAATTCGAGAGCTAGAGGCAAGAGATGAGCATGAATTTTTTGTGGGGCAGATATTTCCATCTAGAGAAGAATTCAAGAATGCACTTGTTAAACATGCGATGGTTAAGCATATGAGATATAACCCAGTTGACACCCGGAAAAACAGAGTTAAAGCAGTGTGTTTTAACCAACCATGTACATGGAGAGTAGTAGGAAGGGGGGAAGTAGAGTTCACTGTTACAAAATATATAAAGGAACACCAATGTCGAAGTGTTAGGGAAAGTGCTGATCATCATGCATGCTCTTCATCATTTGTTGCTTCTTTTGTTGAAGAGCAATTTCTTCATAATGAACAATACAAACCAAGTATGATTATTTCAGATATTAAAGCTAGATTTGGAGTGACGATATCATACAGAAAAGCATACATAGCTAGGGAGAAAGCATTGAAAAAGGTTGTTGGAGATTATGATGAGGCATACAGAGATCTCCCACAATATCTGCGTGAGTTAAGAGCTAGAGATCCTGAAACTTATGTGGCACTATGCACGAATGGTGACAATCAGTTCCAGAGGTGTTTTTGGGCTTTTGGTGCTTGCCGAAGGGTGTTCAGGTCTTATTTGCGTAGACTTATCGGAATTGATGCGACACACCTAAGAGGAAAGTATCCAGGAGTATTGTTGATTGCAACGGCGATTGATGGTAATGACAATGTTCTCCCAGTTGCCTTTGCAATAGCTGAAGTAGAATGTGGGTCTGCTTGGGAGTGGTTTTTGGATCATACAAAGAGGTTCTTTGCTGTTGATGATCACTCACTCACCATAGTATCAGATAGACATCGGGGCATTATATCAGCAGTCAGAAAAGTATTCACAAACGCGCATCATGCTTTTTGTTGCCACCACATGTCTTGTAATATGGTAACTGATACTGGAAGTAGAGCTGGTGTAGGTTTGTTTTGGGCAGCAGCACGAGCCAACACAACACTCCAATATGATATGATAATGCAGACAATGCTCGAAAAACATCCAGATGCTCATAAGTGGCTTCAGAACATTGACCCTAAAAGGTGGGCAAATGCACACTTTACTGGGAGAAGGTACAGAATGCTTACCACGAATTGTGTGGAGAGCTTGAATGCTTTGTTTAAATCTACACGTGAGCTTCCCATAAATAGGTTAATTGATAATACAAGAAGAAAGGTAGCTCAATGGTTCTATAACCGTAGAGAGGAAGTTTCCAAATGGCATGTTGCTTTGACACCTCATGCTACAAAAGAAATGGAATCAAGGAGAGAGAAAGCTAGAGCTTATAAGGTTCACCCTTACTCTCAATCAGAAATGGAGGTAGAAACATGGGGCACTTCATACATTGTTGATTTGGAAAAAAACTTTTGTTATTGTGGGGAGTTTCAAATTTCAGGACTCCCTTGCTCACATGCTATAGCTGTAATAGTTCACAGGAATATCGATACAATCCGATATTGTGAGCATTATTTTTATTCTGAAACTTGGAAGTGGGTTTACATGGATCGTATTTACCCTTGTAGAAGCAAGCAGTTTTGGCCTAGTGGAGTAAACAACATTACAGTTCGATGTCCCCGTAGCCTTGTGCAGCCTGGTAGACGAAAGAAGGCACGGATTGAGTCAAGACACAATGGCAAGGTGAAACTTAAATGCAGCCGGTGCAAACAACTTGGCCATAATAAAAGGACATGTAGAATGCCGCCAGCCCCAAGGTCTTGAGTTAATTGGTTTATGAATTGCAGAAATTTTCTGATGGAAGTGTTTATTTTGTAAGGAGGATAACTGAATGTATAGTATTCTTTAAAAAAACTAGTTGTTAATGTTGTGACTTATAGAAGTATTTCAATATTATGATACATTTTACCTTGTGTTATAAGCAGAATATATCAGAATCGAAGTCGTATCATTTGTAAACCCAAAATAATGTTATTTCAGGAACTTGAAGTCCTGAAGTCCTGTGTTTTCTGAAAATCTGTTGTTTAACCCCCTCTGATTTTTGCTTTGTTAAATGAGTGTTGTGTGCCAACTGATACTGTATCAACACAGTTTTAGATAATAATTAGGACTTTGTTTGGAGACGAAAAATAGCATATCCTAGCTAAAATACCAATAATTAGGTAAAGTCTGAGAACTGATAATGAGGTTTGAAAAATCCAAATATGCTAGGTCCATCATACAAACCTCCTGATGTGCCAAATTCTGATAATATGAGGTTTTGATGTGAATGGAATTCAATTGTGGTGTGCAATGTGTATTTAGGTACTCTCCTTCTTGTTTATCTTTTAAAAATGTGGTCACAACATGTTCATTTATTTAAAAGATTGGCGTATAAAAATTTAATCATACTGTAAATAATTTTTTTGCAACCAGAGGCGTGGGCTTGAAACAATATGTTTCAGGCCCAGCTTGGGCCTGAAATGATAGCATTTCAGGCCCAGTGTGGGCCTGAAATAACTCATTTCAGGCCCAAGCTGGGCCTGAAATAATGTCATTTCAGTCCCAGATAGGGCCTGAAATAATATCATTTCAGGCCCTTCTTGGGCCTGAAATACTAGCATTTCAGGCCCAGTTTGGGCCTGAAATAAATCATTTCAGGCCCCCTCTGGGCCTGAAATAATGTCATTTCAGGCCCACCGTGGGCCTGAAATCAAAATAGTTCCCTAAAAAATTACTGATGTAATTGACAACAATTACAGTTTAAAGATTAGAGATTACAAAAAAACCATGGATCGAAAGAAATGCTCCATTGATTTCAATATCAATTACATACATTATAACTACAAATATACACACTTACATATATGGATTGTAGCAACAAAAAAAAATTACAGATTTAGAGGACAGAACTTGTCTCTCATTATTTTGTATCCCAACTGAAAACGATAAGGGTTCATTTGTTTTTGGCTATTTTTGGTAGATCGTTGAAAGACCATACTTTCAGCAAACAGCATGATGAAGAAAGCACAATCCAACCTGAAACAAGCATTATGAGTCAGTGTTGTTAGCATATAAATTAAAGATGTGACAGAATATTCTATATTTACCTACAAGATGTGACAGAATAGATCATTTGACACACAACAGGGCAGCAACTAGCACACAACAGTGCATTGTCAGTTATTATATCTGACCGTATCACTTGGTACACAACAGTGCAGCAACTGGATTTGAATAAACATCACTCAATTGTTTTGTTTTTGTTGACAATATATTATATAGAATAACAACATCTACATAATCATAACAACATCGACATAATGAGATTTTTCCATACAAATGGAGGTCAATCGACAGCAATGGATTTTTACATCACCAATACAGCATTCAGATTATCTCAAGTTTTACAAAACATGTCCCTCAGAATATTAACTGTCAGCTCAAATCTGATTCTACTCATGTCTCCTTGTTTGAAATCCATCTTCACATCGAACTAGTTGTTAATGTTGTGACTTATAGAAGTATTTCAATATTATGATACATTTTACCTTGTGTTATAAGCAGAATATATCAGAATTGAAGTCGTATCATTTGTAAACCCAAAATAATGTTATTTCAGGAACTTGAAGTCCTGTGTTTTCTGAAAATCTGTTGTTTAACCCCCTCTGATTTTTGTTTTGTTAAATCATTGTTGTGTGGCAACTGATACTGTATCAACACAGTTTTAGATAATAATTAGGACTTTGTTTGGAGACGAAAAATAGCATATCCTAGCTAAAATACCAATAATTAGGTAAAGTCTGAGAACTGATAATGAGGTTTGAAAAATCCAAATATGCTAGGTCCATCATACAAACCTCCTGATGTGCCAAATTCTGATAATATGAGGTTTTGATGTGAATGGAATTCAATTGTGGTGTGCAATGTGTATTTAGGTACTCTCCTTCTTGTTTATCTTATAAAAATGTGGTCACAACATGTTCATTTATTTAAAAGATTGACGTATAAAAATTTAATCATACTATGGAAATAATTTTTTTGCAACCAGAGGCGTGGGCCTGAAATGATAGCATTTCAGGCCCAGTGTGGGCCTGAAATAACTCATTTCAGGCCCAAGCTGGGCCTGAAATAACTCATTTCAGTCCCAGATAGGGCCTGAAATAATATCATTTCAGGCCCTTCTTGGGCCTGAAATACTAGCATTTCAGGCCCAGTGTGGGCCTGAAATAAATCATTTCAGGCCCCCTCTGGGCCTGAAATATTGTCATTTCAGGCCCACCGTGGGCCTGAAATCAAAATACTTCCCTAAAAAATTATTGATGTAATTTACAACAATTACAGTTTAAAGATTAGAGATTACAAAAAAACCATGGATCGAAAGAAATGCTCCATTGATTTCAATATCAATTACATACATTATAACTACAAATATACAATGTTTGTCATTACACTTACATATATGGATTGTAGCAACAAAACAAAAAATTACAGAGTTTGCTTCCAGAACTTGTCTCTCATTATTTTGTATCCCACCTGAAAACGATAAGGTTTCATTTGTTTTTGGCTAAAATTGGTAGAGCGTTGAAAGACCAAACTTTCAGCAAATCGCATGATGAAGAAAGCACAATCCAACCTGAAACAAGCATTATGAGTCAGTGTTGTTAGCATATAAATTCAAGCATGAAAGATTAGGTAGTGTTAAACCAAAATACAAAAAACATTAGCTTACGATCTGCTTTGGGTGGGTCCTTGTACTACAATTTGATTAAACTCTTTCCCCGATATTTCTGGCAAACCTTTATTCCAATTCAAATAATATGACCAGTTCAAATTTTTGAAAAACGCCACCTACATAGAAATTACATTAGTCAAAATTCTAGCTCATCACATAGTTTTTGTAAACGTTTATATATCAAATAGAAAACTTACAGTTTTTTCATATTTGGCTGTGTACCCTTCTGTGGCGCCGAGAGAATTATAATGAAGGAAACTACTTTCCTCCAGGTCAATAATCAATAGATGCCAGTGATCATCTGCATTATTTAGAGGACAGAAGATATATCTAATTGGCTTATTTGTATCAGTAGCAATTGTTTGTTCAAATGCTGCAGCATGTATCACCTCAAACAATTCCTATGTTTATTAAAAAGGAAGTGTTAGTTGACTCAATCCTATAAAATAAACATAAACCAAGTTGCTAATTTACTTACCTCAAAACCCACCCCACAGAATATGGAGGGGTGGTAAGGTGAGTTACAGGATTTGGCTTCATTTACAATAATAGTCCAGTAAGTATTTATGCAATCCCCGGAGGTGTAGTCATTCCAATCAAATATTGTCAAAAATGATTGCATATCTAATGTAAAGGTCCCATTGGACCATACTGGTTGCAATTGATACCTACATCAACATAATGTAAGCACCTTATTTAAAAGTGAATGAATAAATTTTATTAATGAATGACAATAACCATCATTGTTTTACAAATACATGCAACCGCAATAGCAACTAACTCACTTTAATTTACTAAGCTTTAATAATGTTTCTGCAATCTCCGCATCTTTATTCTTCTTAAAAAATGCCTTGGCTTTCTTCAAGATGTTGCTTTTGACCTTTTGGAGTTCTTTCCCTTTAGCAACTTGTTGATCAGATAAATTTGTTTGAGTAGAGGTTGCAGATTGTGTTGTTTGCGATGTAGATTGTGACATTGATTGGGCAGGAGCCTCCTCATCTTCAGCTTCATCCTCTCCCTCATCCTCGTCCTCATCCTGAACAATTTCTTTTTCTTTGCCTTTGTCCTCGTTGGGTGGTCTTACCTGAGTTAATTTTATTTTTTTTGGAAGTGGCTGAGGGTCATCTGAGCCTTTGCTTTCTAATTGTATACTCAGTTGTCGGATTGTCTCGTCAGGCTTATCTTTGATTATATCTTGATCAACTATCATTCTTTTCAACTGATCATCTTTCTCCTTAAGCTGGGAATCCTTATCAGCAATTATTGTCTCCTTCTGAGCAATTATTTCATCTTTTTCTTTGACCAGGGAATCCTTTTCAGCAAGTAGTCTATGGCTCTGAGCATTTATTTGATCCTTGTCCCTGAGGGCTGTTGCCAACTCAATTTTGACATCCTCCAAACTTGTAAGAGCTACATTTAATTGTTGCTGTAAGGTATCAATATGTTCTTGCTTTTCTATACATTCATTGCAGCTTTCCTTCTCTAAGGCCTGTAGTCTATCTTCTGCAGCCTGGCTTCCTTCGGTTGCCTGCTTTAATACCTCACTGTGTACCTCAAGTGCTTCAGTTGGAGGAGAGTAGTGAGGTACTAAATCCAGTTCTATATCAAATGGGATTAAATCAACCAGAATTAAATTTGTTGGCACACGGTCGATCATCCTTTTGATACTCTCTACATGAGCCTTAGGCCAATTCCACCGAAGAATTCTTGGCAATCTATGAGGATGATGAGGAGCAGCAATACTAATATGTTCAGTAACCCAAACCTGCAACATGATTATATTCAGTAATTAGTATCCATCATATCATATATTAGCAGGCAGATGCACTCTAACTTACAGCCAAAATATTTGGAAATCCCTTGAGCAAGGGAGCCTTGGCTGGTTGGCTTGTATCACCTACATGTGTTGTACGCCTCAATGTGACCTCCTTTCCAATGGCTTCCAACTGAGGAGCCATGAAATTGTACAGAGCATTGCACCAATTATAGTTTGGTAGATTGTCAAAATCATCAACGCAATCAATGAGTGACATTGCTGGAATGAGAAGTGTGCTGCTTGTACCACAAAAAAGAACTGTGGAAAAAAAATACAGTATATACATCTGACAGTACAGCTTGTCATTGGATGTAGACTTCGTTATCAGTTTCTCCAAATGCTTTGCAGAACAACTGGAATCTTCAAAATATTCCTTGTACAGTGGGCTAGAGGCCTCATTGAAATCAAGTTGGATTACCTCTCCATTGTCAGGTAGCCCTAGAATAAGTGATAGGTCAACCTTTGTGAAATTGAGTTTTTTCCCATGGAACACAAAGCACTTTTCTCCTTCATCCCAATTATCAAACATATTTTGAACCTGAGGTCTTACACAAGAACTAGTGGGGAGGTCGAGGACCCATGAAAAGGGTGTTTGTCGAAGCAATTGTTCTTGTGCTGGTGTGGGTGGAACAGAATCTATAAAATTTTTGAAATGGCAAAGGCTACTTTTCCAGTTCATTCGTTTAGTTCGACCTCTGTTGGCAAAACTCATATACTGGTTTGGCAATTTGATTTTTCGTTGTGGTTGTTGTTTTTTCCCATGACTTCTCCCAGGACCTTGATGTTTCTTTGAATTTTTAGCAGCAGCTTCCTTTGAAGATGATCTTTTCGGAGCCATCCCGAACTTAGGAACCATCAAACAAAAATTAAGCGAAACTGATGCAAAAATGACACTTAGATTTCGTTCGTCAAGGGTATCCTCACATTCGGTCATTGAGTGGCAACAATCGGTAACCCTAGGTCAGAAGCAAAAACTACACTGAAATGAAAAAAAAAAAAATTTTGTTACGTACCTTTCGACTAGTCCGATGAAGAGGATGTCGGCCACCACAACTCCAATGGAGGTAAGCACGCTAACTTCAAAGCTATAGGCAACAAATCACGATCTACGAGACGATTGCTTACCACTAGGGACCCAAGGACCCTATATAGCTCACTAACTGCTGGGCCTGATAATAGAGGATTTCAGGCCCTAAACGGTAACTTTTTTTTTACAGTTATTTTACAAATAACTTAGGTATATTTTTTGTATTTCAAATATATAACACATATCAAAATTAAAAGGAAATTTTTAATTCTCAAATATTTATCTGATTTTCCACAAATCAACCTGAAAATTAGAGGGATTAGAGGAATTTGTTTTTTATCAAATATTTCAGGCCCTCGGATGATTTTCACAAATTTACCGAGGACCTGAAATATCTTTATTTCAGGCCCACGTCGGGCCTGAAATAACTTTATTTCAGGCCCGAGGTGGGTCTGAAATAAAGATATTTCAGGCCCACGTCGGGCCTGAAATAACTTTATTTCAGGCCCAAGGTGGGCCTGAATAAAGTTATTTCAGGCCCAACGTGGGCCTGAAATACATTTATTTCAGGCCCACGGTGGGCCTGAAAGAAGACAATTCAGGCCCAGCGTGGGCCTGAAATAAAAATATTATTTGAGGACCACCCTTAACCATATAATATTTTGACTTCATCCCCCAAGTTGGATTACATATTTTATCCCTAAACCCTAAAATACTCTCTCCAAACCTCACCCCTAACTACTGATAATGGTTTTGTAGAAATCCAGATATGGGAGGTCAGCAAAACACACTGATGGAACTAAACTACACCTATAGCTTTGGACAAAATTATAATTTGAGGTTTAGGACACCTAAAATACTTTCTCCAACCTCAACCCTAACTACTGATAATGGTTTTTCAGAAATCCAGATATGGGAGGTCCATCAGTGGGTTTTGAGCAAAACCCACTGATGGAACTAAACTACACCTATAGCTTTGGACAAAATTATAATTTGAGGTTTAGGACACCTAAAATACTTTCTCCAACCTCAACCCTAACTACTGATAATGGTTTTTCAGAAATCCAGATATGGGAGGTCCATCAGTGGGTTTTGAGCAAAACCCACTGATGGAACTAAACTACACCTATAGCTTTGGACAAAATTATAATTTGAGGTTTAGGACACCTAAAATACTTTCTCCAACCTCAACCCTAACTACTGATAATGGTTTTTCAGAAATCCAGATATGGGAGGTCCATCAGTGGGTTTTGAGCAAAACCCACTGATGGAACTAAACTACACCTATAGCTTTGGACAAAATTATAATTTGAGGTTTAGGACACCTAAAATACTTTCTCCAACCTCACCCTAACTTGATAATGGTTTTTCAGAAATCCAGATATGGGAGGTCCATCAGTGGGTTTTGAGCAAAACCCACTGATGGAACTAAACTACACCTATAGCTTTGGACAAAATTATAATTTGAGGTTTAGGACACCTAAAATACTTTCTCCAACCTCAACCCTAACTACTGATAATGGTTTTTCAGAAATCCAGATATGGGAGGTCCATCAGTGGGTTTTGAGCAAAACCCACTGATGGAACTAAACTACACCTATAGCTTTGGAAAAAATATAAATTTGAGGTTATGGACACCTAAAATACTTTCTCCAACCTCATCCCTAACTGTTGATAATGGTTTTTCAGAAATCCAGATATGGGAGGTCCATCAGTGGGTTTTGAGCAAAACCCACTGATGGACCTCCCATATATGGATTTCTGAAAAACCATTATCAGTAGTTAGGGTTCAGGTTGGAGAATGTAGATTAGGTGTCCGAAACCTCAAATTATAATTTTGTTCAAAGTTATAGGTCTAGTTTAGTTCCATCAGTGGGTTTTGCTGACCTCCCATATTTGGATTTCTACAAAACCATTATCAGTATTTTAGGCTTTAGGGATAAAATATGTAATCCAACTTGGGGGAAGAGGTCAAAATATTATATGGTTAAGGGTGGTCCTCAAATAATATTTAATTCAGGCCCACTGTGGGCCTGAAATGTTTTTATTTCAGGTCTACGTTGGGCCTGAAATAAATGTATTTCAGGCCCACTATGGGCCTGAAATATCTTTATTTCAGGCCCACCTTGGGCCTGAAATAAAGTTATTTCAGGCCCAACGTGGGCCTGAAATAAAACCCACTGATGGACCTCCCATATCTGGATTTCTGAAAATCCATTATCAGTAGTTAGGGTTAGGTTCTAGAAAGTATTTTAGGTGTCAGAAACATCAAATTATAATTTTTCCAAACCTATAGGTGTAGCTTAGTTCCATCAGTGGGTTTTGAGCAAAACCCACTGATGGACCTCCCATATCTGGATTTCTGAAAATCCATTATCAGTAGTTAGGGTTGAGGATCTAGAAAGTATTTTAGGTGTCGGAAACATCAAATTATAAATTTGTCAAAGCTATAGGGCTAGTTTAGTTCCATCAGTGGGTTTGAGCAAAACCCACTGATGGACCTCCCATATCTGGATTTCTGAAAATCCATTATCAGTAGTTGGGTTAGGTTCTAGAAAGTATTTTAGGTGTCAGAAACATCAAATTATAATTTTTTCCAAACTATAGGTGTAGTTTAGTTCCATCAGTGGGTTTTGAGCAAAACCCACTGATGGACCTCCCATATCTGGATTTCTGAAAATCCATTATCAGTAGTTAGGGTTAGGTTCTAGAAAGTATTTTAGGTGTCAGAAACATCAAATTATAATTTTTCCAAACCTATAGGCTAGTTTAGTTCCATCAGTGGGTTGAG